>JAQQZT010000037.1:2762025-2772668 GCA_030068275.1 Clarias platycephalus | reverse complement strand
TCTCCACATCATTGCATTCAGTTTTTATTCACAATTTGTTTAGTGTCCCAACTTTTTTGGAATCCGGTTTGTAAAAGCAACAATGACTTTGTTTGAAATATATATATTTTTTTAAGTGATTCTCTGATTCTCAGCTGTGTTCGGAAGCCATCAAGGCCATGAGAACCGTCTGCTGAACGTCCTGATGCAGCTGAGGAAGTGTGTGGCTCATCCCTACCTGTTCAAGGGTATCGACCAACTTAACTTTATATTGCTGTTTTTTCTTTCTTTCTTTTTTATTATACAGTACTTAAAGTCTGTGATTCATTTTATAGACAATTTCTATATAAAAAAAACAAAAAAAAACATAGGTTATGTTTTTCCAGATTTGTAAAGATGAAAAATTTACCGTTTTCTAATATGGAGACAAAAGTTTTGACGCTGCCTGTAAAGAACTTCTGCTAACCTTAAGAGCTGCGTAGCCCTGCCCATTTTCCTTAAAGGATAGCGGTTTAAATAGAAAGAAAGGCTTTCGATTCAATTGATATACAGCTTATGGGCACCAGAGGGCACTGACTATCCATTCGTTTAACTGTTTGCTCGTTTAAAATCTAATAATATTCCTCTCTTTCTCTCTCTGTGTGTGTAAGGTGTGGAGCCTGAGCCCTTTGAGATTGGTGAACACTTGGTGGAGGCGAGTGGGAAGCTCACCCTGCTCGACCCTTTGCTCGCCCACCTGTTCAAGGAGTAAGCTTTTCTCATTTAATTATTACTTTTCTAAAAACTATTAGAACAATAATTATTTCACGTTTGGAAACCATGGTACTGAATAGTTATTTGCAGTTTGCTGTTCTTTTGGTATCATGAGTTTATAAATGTCCTAATTCAATGTAAATAACGTACGAGTTTGAACACGATACCTTGCGCTCAAAGTTATCGGTGATAAGCAGAAAAAGCGCATTAGAACAGTTTAATACACCGAGCACTGATACACAGATGTACGGCCATAACTTTTAGGAACAAAATGAGCTAGATTTAATAATCTGTGGCAAAGCAGATCTAAAATAAACTGATAATAATAATAATAATAATAATAATTGTGCGTACGTTTGACTTCAGGGGTCACAGGGTTCTGCTGTTCTCTCAAATGACGAGTATGTTGGACATTGTGCAGGACTACCTGGAGTACCGAGGTAACACACACACTCTCTAATTAATATTTTAAAAGCAATATTTCAATATTTTTTGTAACTTTTTAAAAAAATCAATTTTAAAAGGCTTTTTTCTTTTTTTCACTAAGACACACCCACAATCAAGCAATACTTTAATACTAAGTCATCCAGCAATATTTTAATAGTTTTTAGTAACCTATATTATTATTGTTTTTATATTATATTATATTTTATATTATTTATAGCCTTTTGTGTCTTTTTTTTTCTTTCTGAGATCCAGAAGTGTTTCAGTATTTATTAGTAAATGTTGTGTGTAATCAACCTTTTCACTAAGAGAGACCCACTGCTAATTAATATTCATAAAGCCATATTTCAACATGCATATGAACTCGAGTAACATCTAATTCTTAATCCACAGGGTTTAATATGATGTCGGCCTTTTGCAGCTAGAACAGCTCCACCTCCTCTGAGAGGGCTTTCCACAAGGTTGAGGAGTGTGTTTATGGGAATTGTTGATCATTTTTGATGTTGGATGAGAAGACCTGGCCCACAGTCTTCGCTCTAATTCATCCCAAAGGTGTGGAAGCTGTTCTAGCTGCATCATATTAAACCCCGTGGATTAAGACTTAGATGTTACTCAAGTTCATGTATAAGCATGTGAAGGCAGGGGAGCGAATACTTTTGGCAATAATAGACTGGACATTGTCTGTCATCAACTTTTTTTCCTGTCTCCTTTCATCACTTAGACCTGTGCGCTGCTTATGAATATTCATGAAGCAGGTTTTTACCCTTTAATACAGTCATTTGTAAAAGTTAGTGCCCCCTCTTTTAATTCTGTGTTGTTGTTTTTCTGTGTGTTTAAAAACATCATAATGATCACCTGATCGTAACAGGTCTTAATACAACCTCAAACGAACAACAACTGTTTTTACTGTTTTTTACTATTTTATGTATTATAAGTAAGTGCCCCCCCCCCACCATGATTAAGTGGTGTATCCATTCACGTTTAGCAGCAATAACTTGAAGTAATGGTTTCCTGTATGACTTTATCAGTCTCTCTCATAGTTTCGGCTCATTCTTCTTTACAACATTTTGGACCTTCGCTTATGCACAGCTGTGTTACAGTACGTTGCTGCCATTGAATTTCATTTGGGTTCATTTTTGTTAAATACATAATAGCACGATGAGAAAATTATACGTTGTCGTTCATCTGAGGTTGCATTTGCCAATATTGCATTTTGTCTATTATATACCGAAACACATCATTAAAAGGTGGTGCACTAAATTTTGCACATCAGTGTAGAAACTTGTGCTTCAATAATTTAACAGCATTTTTCCTCCTTTCTCTTTTCACTGAGACCTTTAACACACCGCTTTAATATTCATGAGCTTGGTGCAACCTTTCTCTGTAAAGTGAGAAGCAGTTAGAAGAGTTTTCCTCTGCTTTGTAAAAGCCAGCGATAAGGAAGTGTGTGTGTGTGTGTGTGTGTGTGTGTGTGTGTGTGTGTGTGTGTGTGTGTGTGTGTGTGTGTTTGACATCTGTAGGATTGTACACAATGCGAGAGCGCTCACAGAGCTGCTTTCTTCTGTCTACTTTCTTTCCTTCTTTCCTTCTGCACAGTTTCTGCACGGATTTTGTTTAACGTGTGTTCGTTCCACAGTGTACCTGAAGTGTCGGGTGTTTTTTTTTTTTTTTTTTTTTTTGCGTGTGATTCTGCGTGGTCGTGTGACGCGGCACACGTTTCCGTCGTGCTCGTGTTGTTATCGCGTTCAAGTAGCTGTGGTTTAAAAATCACATCCTGTGGGCTGTTTTTCCGCTGGTGTGTGCATGAGCGCGCTCTTGACTCCTTTCAGGTTACAGCTACGAGCGTCTGGACGGCTCGGTGCGAGGAGAGGAGCGCTTTGTCGCTGTCAACAAATTCAAAGCCGAAGATGTCTTCATCTTCCTGCTCAGCACTAAAGCTGGTGGGTTTCTAATGATGTGCGTCTAAAAACATTACTCAAATACAGAGAGCTGGAACTCACTGTCCCATCACCGTGTGTGTGTATGTGTGTGTGTGTGTGTGTGTAGGCGGGGTCGGTTTGACCCTGACAGCAGCCGACACGGTGATCTTCTTGGACAGCGATTTTAATCCTCAGAACGACGTGCAAGCGGCAGCGCGAGCGCACCGTATCGGACAGAAGAGGTATCGCAGGGGGAATAACAGCAGCAGAAACTCTCTCTTCACCTCTCGCTGTTCTCCAGCACTGACACTCCAGACTCCTCCCTTAACCCTTACACACACACACACACACACACACACACACACACACACACACACACACACACACACACACACACACACACACACTTTACCATGTCAACAGTTCCAGTTCCGTGTCAACCAGCTTTTCTCAGTATTGGAGAGAGGGAGCTAAAACTTTTATTCCCATCGTTCTCACCAGACCAGTGTTCATGCTGCACCACACTGTCGTACATGACTGGAGTACAGAATACAACATTCACTCCCTCACACCGGTCATTACGCAGCGAGAACTCCACCACGGATAATTAGCATCGTAGCGCTCTCCATCTCTACACACGTTTAGTTTATCATGGGGTGAAACTTAAGCAAACAAAAACCATCGGTATCAGTAACACCGTCTTTAACAGTTAACTGAGGATGCAGGGATCGTGAGGGTCTGTGCCATTACTGAGTTACCATAGCAACCCCAATGTATTAAACCTGCACCGAGTCCCCGAGTTGTCCTTCTCCTTCTGTGTCTTTTACTGTTCTAATGTTTTCTCTCTTTATATCCTCCTTCCTTTCCTTTACTCTTCTGTGTTTGGTCTTTCTAGTTTATTTTACTATTGAACTTTTTTATTTTACATTTTCTTTTATCATTGTGTTTTTCTTTTTTTTCTTCTTTTCCTCTTCTACTTTTTGTCTTGTCTTTCTTTTTCTTGCTTTCTTCTTTTTACTTTTTTCTAAATCTTTCTTTCGTTTGCCATTTGCTACCTTTTATTACAGTTCTTTCTTTCTTTCTTTTCTTCATTCTTTCTTTCTTTCTTTCTTTCCCATGCTTTTTCATTTTATTTTACAATTGAACTTTGCCTTCTTTACCACTCTACATTTTTCTTTCTTTCTTTTTTTTTTTTTCCTCTTCTTGCTTTCTTCTTTCCACCTTTCGAAATTCTTCTTCTTTCTTTCGCCATTCTAACTCCTTGTTTCTTTCTTTTTTTCTTTGTGCTGAAATGTCCTGAGAGGAGAGATTGAGGTTAAGTGTGTGTGTGCGCGTGATCTGTCCAGGCCTGTGAAAGTCATCCGGCTGCTGGCGAGAGACACGGTGGAGGAGATCATTTACTCCCGCGCCGTCTCCAAACTCAATCTCACCAACACTGTGATCGAGGAGGGAAAATTCTCTCTACTGAACAAACGTCAGGCCGCCGCCGCCGCTGATCAGATGCAGGTCTGTGTTTCACCTTCACTTCACTCCTCCTGTCTGTGTTCTCTCTCTCTCTCCATGTTGGCGCTCCATCATCCATGCGGTCTGATAAATCATCATAATCTTAGACCTTCACCTGAGGGTTCATTTTACACTCCACTAATGTCACTTCCAGTTCTGTACAGTGTGATCATTTAAAGGCAGAACTCACACTCAGCTCTGATACACTACACTGTGTGTGCTAACTACTAAGGCTGCATGTAGCCTTGTGATCAGCTCTCACTCAGGTTTCAGATGAAAGAGAATCACTAGAAACTCTCTCTCTCTCTTCAGTTTATCGTGTCTGAGATCCCAACTCACGCTTCACTCTCAGCACAAATCAGACTCATTTGTCCAGGTTTGAGCTGTGTGTGTGTGTGTGTGTGTACACACAGTTAAGTGAGATCCTGAGGTTTGGAGTCCACAAGCTGCTGTCGTCGGACGAGAGCTCGATTCAGCATGTGGACGTCGCGCAGATCCTGGGTGAGACACGAGACGGCATGTGGGTGATCGAGGAGGAGCGCGTCAGGTCTGCTGAGGAAGAGGAGGAGGAAGGTGAGGGAAGGCAGAGTGCAGTACAGCTCTCTTTCTCTGACTGTTTCTTTACTCGCTTGTCTCGTCCTCCCCAGATCATCCCGACCACATGTACTACTTCGAGGGGAAGGACTACTCCAAAATCCTCAGCGTGGAGGACGAGAAAAGGTTCAAACTCATGGTGCAGGAGCACTCGGCTCCCCAGGAGGATGCTGGGAAATCCGGGCGCAGCCTCCGCCACAAAGTCGGAGTAAGTCCGTTCAGCTCTCTCAGAAACCTAGTACACTACATAGGGTCCATGCTATACCCTAAGTAGTGAGCACATGTGGAGAACAGGAGCAGTGTGTAAGTCCGTATCACCGGAAAGTGTTTGTGATGAGTTGGATTGAATTATCTACCGTACCTATGACAGATACAGTGGACATCAAAAGTTTACACACCCCTGTTAAAATGTTTTATTCTTTGCTTCTTTGTATGAAAATGAACTTACGATTAAACGCGTCACGTCCTTTAACACCTCTTAATGTGATCATTAGAATTCAAGTGAAGAGCGGATAGAAACCTTGTATACGGTCGATAAAAAGACAACACTTGGTTCACAATCTCCTGGTTGCATAAGTATACGCGCCCCTTAGCTAAGCACCGTTCGTTTGATTGTTATTTATTTATTTATTTAATTACCACTTGGAATTGTTTATATAAAAAAAGGTATACAAAACATTTCCACCTCAGTGTAGTAATTTCCTAATATTGCTGCATTACCAGAGCATGCTCTGATCTGTGTACAGTAACATGGCTGTGATGAACATTTGCTATTTTTAGGAATAGTACAGAAAGTGATTTTTACAATTTTACAGTCTAATAAAAAATAAACCCAGTACTACCTGATTAGTTATCACCCTGTAGGTTTTATTCCCTCTACCTTTACCCTCGCCAATGAGACCCAAGAGGCCCCTGACGGAGTCCGAGCTGGAAGAGCGCCGCTGGAAGAGAGAGGAAGCGGCTGCTAAAAGAGCCAAGCTGCAGGAAGAGCAGAAGAAACAGCGCGAGGAGAAAAAATACAAGAGGAAGTAAGAATCCGGTTTAGGACACGAAACAGTGCAGCAGCTTTCTTTCTCCTCAATCGCTATATAAACACAAACATTCCAGTTTTGTTTTGTTTTACTTAGATAGATGGAGTGATGGAGTGAGAAGTGAACTGGACATGGTTAGGCTGTCCAGTAGAGGTGGGAGGGGGGGTCCATTTAGACAAGCGAAATTAATCTCTCATCAGAAAATGTTTCCATTAGTTTATGTCCATTTTACAATATAAAATGTACCGTTTAAGCTCACGTCTGTTGCAATAAGCCCACATCATGACCTACTGTAAAACTTTAATATTTTTCAAAAAGTTTAAAAGAACCAACATATTTATTAATTAATTAATTTTTTTTTTTTTATTGTAATATCTGTTTCATCCGATCTCTGTATTAGGGAGTTGATTCCATCACAGCCTCATTTGTCATTCTTTCATTTATTCCACTGAACTTAGCCTACAGTCAGGTCCATAAATTCTGGAACAAATGAAGAGAAAAGATGTCGAGACGTTCAGCTTTAATTCCAGCAGTTTGAGAAAAGTGTGACATTAAACATTCAGGAATTACAACCATCTTCATCTTTCAGATAGCAGAAACGAGGTCCTGTTTTATAAAGATTTCCCCCAGACTGTGTGAGAGCCTCCCTGCGAGTGCACGCATACTGATGGCACTAATGTATCACTGGCAAATGTGATTGATGTGCAGTACAACAAAAATATTATTTATTATTATATATTATTTATCTATACC
This sequence comes from Clarias platycephalus, assembly GCA_030068275.1. Lineage (NCBI taxonomy): Eukaryota > Metazoa > Chordata > Actinopteri > Siluriformes > Clariidae > Clarias > Clarias platycephalus. The sequence goes on along the minus strand of JAQQZT010000037.1, from coordinate 2,765,692 downwards.
AAAAGATTGTTTAAAAGAATTAATAGCATGAAATATTATATATATTAAACAGAACCTGGGTGTAATCGGTACAGTTAATGTACATATTGTGATAATTTTTTTCACACTAACCAAAAAAAAAATCAAAATGACATTTTAAACAAGTTTGCATGTGAAGTGGTAAAATGTTGCTGTTCCTCTATGATCCTACAGGTGGTACGCGCTAAACCGTTTAAACATTACAGCATCATGTGTGGTAGGAACAAATTATTTGCTAACTTTGTTTAGAATTGTAACAAAATCAGAAAAAAAATATATAAAATCTGGATATTTATAAAATTGTGGTAGCTACCGAATCGCAATAGAAATCGAATCGGCATCTAGGTGTCATGATGATCTCGTATCGGGAAGCCCCTGGTGATTCCCATCACTACTGTTCAGGTCAAGACAAGACAGCGGTCTCATAAAAGTCTTCAGCGGAAGAAAGTGATTTTCAGGTGAAGGTAAGCAGAAGTAGAGCAGAAGGATGGATCAGGCAGTGTGCAAAGGGCAGGAGGAGTCACAGGCGTCTCATCAGGCAAGTACAGGCTGGAGTTTAGGTTAATATGCTCTTTTTCGACTGAGTAGAAAGCTTAATTTTCTTCTTCTTTGATTTATGTTCATTCTTCTTAGTAATAATAATAGTAGAATGTCGTTTTCTCATTTTTTTTTTTTTTTTTTAAGCAAACATGATAGTAAGTGATGGGCATGAAATATTACCTCAAAACTCATTACGTTCTTTACTTTAAGGAAAAGTGAGAAAAGAAGTTTATTTTTTTTTCACATTTTTTGTTCTGCAAGAAAATGAATAAATGAATGAGATGGTTGAGATGATAAGTAATAAAAAACATCACGTTCTTAGGGAAAAAAAACGAAATTTTGTGAAAAAGGAAAACTTTTGTATCAGCGTGAGATCATTTGTTATTTTTACAGGTTTTTGTTTTTCCTGAAGATAAATGAGGAGATACTGGAAGCTGTGTTTGAGATAGTTACCTAAATCATGCCTTTTACATAATGTCCCTTAGATTTAGAAATAAATAAATTATCTCATGGAATTATTTCACTTTCAGTTCCTCCCCTGGAAGAAAAGTGAGATAGTAAGGGGTGCTCATGAAATAATGAATTTAAATTTTACTCCGTGTTCTGAAAGCGGAAAAAAATAAAATAATATAATATAAAATGCAAAAAATATCTTGTACGCAGGATAGTAAGTTGCACACATGAGACAATAATTTATTTATTTTTTTTAATGGGAAATGCGAGTGAAAATTGGTCTTAGGGGGGAAAAAAGTAATCATTAATAACCGTATTAGGGACGATGGTGGCCCAGTGATAAAAGGTTCTGAGTTACTTAGCAGATGGTTAAGGTTCAAGGGATCACTGTTGGGGCCTTTAATTTTTCCCAGGTCACATGACTGCACTCTGGCCCAAGGAATTTTCCTGTACTGTAATGTATATGAGACAATTAATTACAATCATTTTGGTGCGTGTGTTGCTGGTAGGCGAGGTGTAGTGTTTGTGTTTTATATAGTATTTAACTACTGCACTGCTATCAGTTATTTTTATATACTGTGTGTGAATGTATATACACACCAGGTCGTATGTCAATAAATGCAAATTTTACACTGTGTGTGTGTGTGTGTGTGTGTGTGTGTGTGTGTCAGGATGGCCTGGTGGAAATCATCTGGCTATAAATCGCTGTGCCTGCCCTCTGCTGATAGCGAAGGTGAAGATGTGGATGAAGAAGATGATGACATCAGCAGTGTGAACTCTACAGGCTCGGATGACGCGGCGATTCATTACGTCCTCGGTGACGTCACACAACCTCAGGCTGACCGCAAAGACGCCATTATTGTACACTGTGTGGGTATGTTAACAAAAAAGCAAAAAAAATAAATAAAAATGCTGATAACAACAATGCATCAGAGCATTATGAGTCAACAACAGGATTAATTTATTTATTTGCGTGTACAGATGATTCTGGACACTGGGGGAAAGGTGGCTTGTTTACGGCTCTGGAGATCCGAACCGATGAGGCGAAGAAACAGTACGAACTTGCGGGAGACATGGAAGGTGAGTCCAGATCCATCAGCAGCCGATTGGTTATGGGTTTTTTTTTCCCGGATTAAAGCGTCCGTCACCCCGTTTCAGATCTGGAGCTCGGGAACGTGCTGCTGTTTTCCATTGACGACAAGCTGACGAGACTGAGCGGAAGAGACTATGTGAGTGCTAACTCTACCGGCTCCTACAGTAAATCTCACCTCCGAAGAGAAGGGTTCAGGAGTGTGGTGTTAGTTGTGGGTTGGTTTCCTTTTCCATGAGAATAAAAACAAGTCTGCGGTACAGAGAGGGAAATCACACCCTCTCACCACAGCTGCTCAGGGTCCAAGAACTGCGTTACGTTTAAGGACAGATGTTCACCATAAGATGATGTTTTCATGAGGATAATTCAACATGCAATAAATTAACATGTGCAATAACAAGGATTTTACTGCAACAAGTGAGAACTTGTTCCCATGAGATAGATAACTTGTTTTTGTAAAATAAACAACCTGTTCCCACAAGATAAGTAAGATAAACAACTTGTTCTAACAAGATTAATAATGCTTTTAAAAACTTGTTTCCAAAAGAGAGAAAAAATTACTTGTTCCCAGGAGATAAACAACTTGTCGTCTCGAGATAAATAACGTTTTTACGAGATACATAAATTGTACTCGCAAGATAATCGACTTGTTCCCAAGAGATAAAGTTAACAATAACTTTAACTTTAACCTTATCACTCTGTCTGAGCGATTTGGTTAAGATTTGATTATATCACTGTGAGAAAAGAAGTTTTAAGTGTTTTCTTCAGGACCACACACACACACACACACACACACACACTCCAGGAGACTCTTTGCATGTTTCTCTTGCCGAAGCCAAAATTAAGTTTAAATTGTGTGAATAAATAGAGACGAGGTTTGAATGGACGTGTCATTACATCATAATTACAGGCTTCTCTCATCTTTTTAAGTTGCACAATTGGTGGCTGATCAAATACTTTTTTACCCTACTGTATACAGTATATACATACACACATATATACATATATACATACAGAGTCAGCCAAAAGAAGAACAGGAAAAGAAGACTGGTAAAAATGTTTTATTATTAAATTTATTGTTATACGTTTTATATATAATATATAGCTGTACATTTTAAATATATTATCTTTTATTAATATATACATCATACTTTCTTTTTTTTTTTTTTGCGATAGTGTGTGTACTGTATGTGTGTGTATATATGTAGTGTGTGTGTACTGTATGTGTGTGTATATACATATATATAAAAACTATAAAGTGGGCATGTTGTCTGTACTTTGAAGATATTTGCGGAAAAATTATTTCTGGGGATGTAAGATGAGCAATAGAACACATCAAGATGTTTGTTTGTTTTTTTTGTCTGTTTGTTTGTGCACGCATCACGTAAAAACTACTCAACGAATTTTAGTGGGTTTTTCACAGGTGTATTTGGCCGAGCTTGAGGCAACATATAGGCTTTGTTTTATCGCAATCAGCCCATGGGAAGAGAATACACTCACCTAAAGGATTATTAGGAACACCTGTTCAATTTCTCATTAATGCAATTATCTAATCAACCAATCACA
>JAQQZT010000037.1:2726642-2748395 GCA_030068275.1 Clarias platycephalus | reverse complement strand
AAGGACAACTTAGTGTAAACAAGGCGTAAGATACTCAACCTTACAGAATGTCATTTCACTGTATTAATAAGTTAGACGGAGAGTTCTGCTGTACAGAAAGACACACAGACATGTACGTGGACTTCAACCTCAACTAATAATAATATCGACAGCGGGTTCTTAGTAAGTAAGCTGGTGACAGGAGGCTTACCCATGCTCCCAGGGGCCCGAGGCAAAAAACAGCCAGTGCAGGTCAAATTCCGGAAACATGCTGGTAACAAAAGAAAGATACCAGAACACCCAGTGCACCACAGACCAGATGGCACAAGGGGAACATAAACAATACTGGGTTTAAAGTTTTGCATTACTGCCGTAGTGCCAGTAATATCGATACCGCATGTGTTGTATATTGTAGAATATGTTAACTACTGTATCATTTGAAATTAAAAACATGGCTGTAAGTAAAGATCTAAAGCTTAACACGGTTTTAACCAGATATTTGAATGATGCGGAGACGTGCTCATGTGTGTGCAGGTTCATGGCTCCACTGAGGCCCTGAGATGGCGTCGGACGTTTAGAGACCGGCAGAATGATGTTGCGCAATCTGCTCTTCTCGCCCACGGCAATAAATCCAAGGTACAGACTGTGGCTTTCAACTTGATTGCTCGCCGGATTTGCTTTCTTTCAGGATATAATGTCCATCACGAAGCAATGATCACGTTATCTATATATAAAACGTCATTGTTTTTCAACAACCTCTCTCTCTTTTCTTTTTCTTTTTTCCCCCCCTTTCTCTCGCACTCTCTCGAAGGTAGTTCAGGATTAGGTCGTGTTCAAGTCACTGTGAATAGACACGATGATGCATCAGACCGTGTGCATTCACTACGTAACTGCTGTTCAAATTGGATTGTTCTAGAGAGTAAGCCAAGCCTTATTGACCAATCAGACGCAAGAATGCAAGCTTTGTTCGCATCAATAAATCAATCAATTAATTATTTCACTTTCAGTCTTTTGTTAAACTCGTTCATCCTGTTAGTGGTAATGTCAGGAGATCATAATTATTGCCTTTCATTTTATTTTAATTCTTTAGAGCTCCTAAAGCGACAGTGTCAAATCTTCCCCAGAAAGAGGGTGTGTGTGTGCGTGCGTGCGGTTTTCTTCAGGTTTTTATCCCCCTCAAGCAGAAGCCACACCAGATTACACCTGTTTAATTAGTGGTTCCTGACTTTCAATAGCTTTTCAGGTGTGTCTTCTACCTATTAATAGAGGTAGGTGACGATAAAAGGAAAGAACATCAAATCAAAAGAGAGAGAGATTTTATTATAGAAATAAACAAGGATAAAAGAGACGCAAAAATCATCATGTGTTCATCGACAACAATATTAATTAGTCGACTTTTGCAGCTCTCATTTCCAGTCACTTAACTTCCCGGAGGAGAACGACGAAACCATGAGTAGGAGCGACGGAGACTCCCTCCTCCGCTCGGGCCGCTCCTCCGAGGCCGGCGCCGCTGACCCTCCAGCTACGACTCGTTCGCCTCCCAGCGGCTCCTTCCGCGACTTCAGCGGGAGCACGAGCGGCAGCGGCGGCAGCATGCAGTCCGGCTACGGAGCCTACCAGCCTCGTCTGGGTCTGCCGGCTGGCTACGGCGCCCAGACGCCCTTCCCCAGCCAGGCTCCGAGCTCCTTCAGCACTCTGCAGCCTCAGAAGGACCAGTGGCTCCACGCCAGCACTTTCTCAGGAGGATTCTCCAGCAACGGACGCCCGTCCTGCCTCGTGTCTGGAGATTACTGTTCTTATCAGAGCAAGGCCTGCTGCTCGCACTCCATGCCGGACAGCCACGGCTCTGACCCCGCCAGCTTGGAGCAGCCTCGCTCGCTGCGCTCCATCCCTATGGAATTAGCGGCGCACGGCTACTACCTGCCCCCCTGCGCCTCACACGGGGCGCCGTGCTGCGGCCCAGGGCCTGAACATGCCTTCTGGATGAACCCCAGGCCACATGTCCCAGATGTGCCGTACCATGTGCCGTATTCGTCTTCATGTAAGTGTAGATGTTGCTTCTTCTTCTTCTTCTTCTTCTTCTTCTTTTTTTTTTTTTTTTTGTTGGATATTTATCTATTTTTAAAAGTTGGGGCACTATGGCACATTATGTCTGATGCTGAAGCGAGATAAAACACTACACGCTTTAGACAACATATTTCACAGAGTGAACGCCAAGATCCTTGTCGAGTTACATAATTGTAGGGTAAGAAAAGCAGGAGCAGAGTTCAAACAAACCCATCCCTGTTTTATTCTCCTGCACCTGCTGGGAGACTCGCTATTATAATGTGGCCTTTAAGGCAGAGTTTGGCTTCCAGTCTGTTCGTCATGTTTAAAATACAGTGAATGTGTTTGATTTGTTCTTCTTCTTTGTCTTTCGGCTGTTCCCTGTCAGGGGTCTGACCCTGTCCTCAGTGTCCTCTTCTCTCACTTCATGTCCTCTCTCACTGCATCCATAAAACAATGGGTTTTATTAATATTATTATTATTATTATTATTATTAACAGGAAGTGTCCTCTTATTGCATCATTTAAATAAGTGTGTAACATTTTTGCACTTTTGACAAATTTATACCAAAATAAGTTCTCCAGTTAATAATCATGTAGGGAAAGTTTCTCGTATTCAGAATCAGATCGCGCACCTACAGTAATGACGTTTTCGTATTTATCTGCATTGTTCAGGTTATTCAGCACCTGTTTCTGAGGTTAACACATTTCACCCAAATGAGTAGAGGTGTGAGAGACGGGGTTTATAAAAATATCTTGCAGACCGCCACCTTTTATAATAAATATAAACCCCGCCTTTAAACATAATGATCATGATGACATCATCACATAAGGATATACATACTTGGATTGCATCATGATTGACAGATTTGCTAACCAACTGGCAAAAGTGTTGATTTAGCAAAAAAGTTTGATGTATTTTGTCTGGGGGGAAAAAAAAAGAAAAAATTTAATGTATAAAAATGTCCAGTTTAAAAGCTTAATGATTCTAAGACTCGGTTCCTTCCACATTTTGTATCTGCTGTTGTTATTATTATTATTATTATTATTATTATGGTTATTTTTATTATTAAATAAGAACGAATGAGCTGTGCAACATGGTTAGATTGTGGATTTGATTCAAATTGTGAATTTTATTAAATTTAATTTTAGAGCGTCTTTAGCAGCTAATTTCCGTACAGTGTCTAAAGCACCGAAAAACACGTCGACGTATTTAATAATATTTTAAATGCTGTGTCTTTTGTAGAACTTTGAGATATTTTTTGATCAAGTCAATGAGTTCTCCCCATGAGTCTGTTTTAATAAAACAATAATAAAATAATAAATGATTTAATAAAACCATTTTAGAGAAATTTTAGTAAATTTCTCTAAAATGGACGAATTCCTTAAAAATGCACCACAACAGCTGCAGAAAAGACAAACCGCGTCCGCGTCCCGTGTTTCGCTGCTGCTTCTTATATTTTTGGAGTTTATGAGCGGTCGGTGCAAAACCCCACGAAGGTTGTCCTGGGGTTAGAAGATAATCGCCTGGTATGAGACATGACATGTAAACACCCATCAACAACACGTTAAACAGCATTTCAGGTTTTATTAGATGCTCTTTAGTCATTTTTAATAAGTTTAAGTCCTGTACGGGATGCAGCCGCTTGAGGTAAAACCCGAGAGTGAACTTGTTGGTGCTGTTGAATTGAAAACCACAATACTCAGGAAATCAACCTGAACTGAATCGACAGTCTACCTGTGAGTATCTAATATTCTAGTCTTGTTGAGTGTTTAAACGTCTAGTACAAAGTCATGATCTTTTTTTTTTAAATAGGTGGCGTTATAGCACCAACTGCCCCAAAACTATATAAGAAGCTATAATATTCCAAAACAAGAGTATTTGCGTAAGATGCAAGCTGTTTATATTTTCTGATTATGCTGTGCTTTAGTTTTTTTCTACTTTTTAACATTTAACATTTTGAAAGTTGACCTCAATAACTGAAAGAGTGTAAATCAAAAAACCAACCTTTCGATTCAATAATAAATTGAAACCAACAAAAGATCGATTTAAATTGCCTCATCCATTAAATTGCGCAGCTCTTTACAAATAATACTGTCATAATGATGGCTCAGAGTCGTGTTTTCTGACGAACGCATCACACCCTCCGTATTACATTATTATATCGTCCAGCCCAACCCCAAGGCACAAAATTACAAGAAAGGAATTTTAAGGTGCAAACTTTTTCTTTGAAATAAAAATGCCATATTAAATAGTAGAGAACGGAAACGGTGAAATGAAAATTATTTAGACTGTACAAGTATTAATTTAATTACAGTATTCTTTTTAGGGGTGCCAACACTTTTGCCACATATAGTACTGTGCAAAATTCTATAAAGCTCTAGATGGGATTGCAGGTTATCATAAATTATTATAAACGGTATGATGTAGTTTTGTGTTTAAAATAGTAAAGACAGCTTTATTATTTATTTATTTTTTAATTAGCGTTTGTTCAATTCAAATTCTGAACTACAAATCAAAATCTATATCAAATAAAAGTAAACGTATGTCTGTGTATCGTAATTGTTTGTAGCAAGAGAAGCACCAGAACACGGGATTAATGCTTGATTTGGCAAATCACGTGTAGTGTGTGTGTGTGTGTATGTATGTATGTATGTATGTATGTATGTGTGTGTGTGTGTGTGTGTCTACAGCACGTGCCTGGGTGTTGCTTAAAATGTCATTTTGTGTAACTTTAAACTGCCATGGTGACCTGAGAAGGAACAAAGTGTGAACAAAATGTTTTCACAGACATTTGCAGGTTGTTGGCACTAAAACCACTGCATGAACGCACACGTTGCTTTTATTTGTTTATGTTTTGCTTTATTTATATAGAAACAAGGCCTTCAGTTAGAAACGCGGTCGCTCGATCTCGGGGCCAAACCGACAAACCCGACCCTTTTGCTTCGACGTGTCCGTGGGAGCCAGATTTCGGTGATCTCGTGCCTGACGGAATGAAAGCAGCGATCCAGTTTCAAGGGGAGAAAAAAAACACCGAATCAGACTCTCAATCTGGGTCGTGTGTAACCGCTGAGATAAAGCGTGAAGTTCTGACGGCGATCTTGAAACGTTGCTCCTCTGCAGTGAGTGCCGCGTGCAGTCCCCAGTCCTTTGATTCGAGTCCAGAGAACCTACGTGTGTGCGCTCTTGTGCGGTTTTTAAATGTTTTTTTGTTTTTTTTAGCTGAAAAAAAACAAAACAACCTGAACAAAATGCAGATTTCGATATGTGCTTTCTACCGCCACTGTAATACTAAACACGTAAAATAAACCTACTGTACTCTATATGGGAGGATTTGCCAAGACGCGAGTACTGTGCACGTGGCGTCCACTTTATTCCTCTAGGTTTATCTGCTTGTTTATTCAAAGATTGCGACTCGTTTATCTGAACAGCCCGCGTGGTCTTGAGCTCAAGCTCGCATTTAGATCAGACGTCAGAATGAACTAAGGGCTGATCTGATGATGGAGCTCATCCACCTCCAGGTTTGACGTTTTGCCTGTTCTGAACTGCCTTTCTGATGACTGCGGTGGTTATGGACGATTATTCATATCGACTTCCTTTCATCTCAGACACGCCCGATTGTTCTCCTCCGATTTCTCTCAGCAACAGCTTCGTTCAGCCTGAAAGCAAATCTGACTTGTTTCATGAATCTGATCTTTGAGACGGACCATTCAGACTGGCCCTGTATTGGTTGCCGTGGAAACGACGCCAGAGGCCATATTTCCTCAACTATCATCACCCTGTTTCTGTTCACTCCCTCGTGCCTGTCCACGTGCACCCGCCCACCAAAGTGCATTTCATCATCTCACTCCATCCGCTGTCCAGAGACTATTGTTCTCCATTTCCATACCGCAGTTAAGCCAGCTGCTCGGTAGATATTTGAGATGCTATGCTAAAGAGAGGTCATGGAGGGCCCTTTTCCCATTTCTGGTGCTATCAAGTCAAGTAGGCTTTTTCAGAAAGAGCAACTGGGCTTAAATGCAGTCCATCGACTTCCTGCTCATTTTTTTAACCATGGATCCACATCTTTAAGATCCACATGTGAGCATTTTTGTTGAGTGAAGTTCTTGTCCTGTATCTGTACGTTTTTATTTGATGTCACTTGAATGATCAGGTGTAATAAAGCTGCTCTAGAGTTATTTTCTAAATTGATTCCTGAATCCCATTCGGCGTTTATTCGTGTTGCACATGTTCCATTGTGTTTGTGTTTTTTTTTTCTGTTCCTCCTCCCAGGCACCAGTAACGGCAAGCTGTCTGACCCCGAGCTCGTTCCTAGGTAACGTTTTCCCTTCCCTGTAAATTCATCCCTCAGTAGATCATGTTCTGCAAGCGTAATTATTCATCATACAGCCTGACCCTTTTCATGTGTTTGTGATCACTTTGTGCTCTTCCCTCTGAAAGCAGACACGAAGCGCTTCACCCGCAGCCGAAGAGCGTTCCCAGCACCGCGCCCCTCTCATTAGAGCAGAGTGAGTTCCTCTACGCTTCTAAACAAGAGCAAAGTTAAAGTGATTTTCAGTCTAGTGTGTGTGTGTGTGTGTGTGTGTGAGAGAGAGAGAGAGAGAGATTACCACAGATAATTCCTGCACTGAGAAACAAACAGGAAACCAATTTTTGCTCTGAACTCACTTATCATAGATGTAGATGTCTGAGGACGGATCATCAGAAAAAAAGTTTCTTGAACACACCGCATATAGTCTGAGATTAAGAGAAATGAAGTTAATTTAAAAACACTCAAGCGATACGAATGCTTACGAGTACAAGCGAGTTAATAATTGATATAAACCGAGTGTAGAAAATGAATCAGCACACACAAATGAGATGAATGATGTGTGTGGGTGTGTGTGTATATATATATATATATATTTATTATAATTTTATTTTATTTTAAGGTTGAGTGTCTTTACCTTTCTGTAAACCCTTTCTTCTGTTGTTATATTTTCCACGTTGCTCGTTACAGGGAAAGTCTTTGTGACTTACGAAGCCGACAACGAAAACCACGTTAAGGAGGTCATCAATTTTGTGGCGCTGCTGAGACACAACGGCTTCTACACCCACGTAAGTGAGACCCACTTTAGAGTTCAAAGTGGTGTGAAGCCGGGGAATGAGGAATAATTCATCTTTTTCATCACAGAAGCCACTTTTATACTTGAGGTCATTTTTTTTCCTCCAGATTGCATCAGCATTAAGTTAACGAAGGCTGCCAAATAAATAAATAAAAAGAACATTTTAACCTTGGACTAACTTTTTGACAGTTTGTTTTTTTAATTCCTACAAAAAAAGTGTGTGTGTGTGTGCAGATTGACATGTTTGAGCAGCAGTTCAGAAGCATAAGTAAGATTGACTTCATGGAACGGTACATTACTGAGGTACGTTTAGAAAGACACAATATTCTACTTCAACATTGTAGATGTATTTTTACACTTCCAGTCTGTTTTGCTGACTTTCATGTGCTGTTTACTTTAAGTTTCTGGCTATGACGCGAAACATTTCCACTTTATTGCTCAGTCAAATGCAGGCCGACTGCTGTTCAAACGTTATGAAAATGCAACCTCTTTTAAGTCCGTGTTGAGTTCCAAGTCAGAAGCTTTCCAAGTTAAGTTATGAGTTCATTCACGTTAATTTAAAGTCTGAGTCCAATCGTGAGTCATACACATTGACATTTGCGTTGTGAGTCATAGTAGTGCTACAAGCTATAGACTAACTATAGCCATATAATACACAACATTTTCACTTTGTAGTAAGTTCCCCACATACAAACATTAGAGTTAAGATCTTTCAAAGCTACAAACATGCGTTCAGCCGCTGAAGTCAGATTACATGTCCGGCGTACATTATGTGCTTGCAGCGTGCATCCCAGGATGTCCGGAAGCAATCGTAAAAAAGCGATAACAATGGAGACAAAGCATTTTAATATTTACAAATATTTGAGCGTTCAACCATCGGCACGATTCTAAAGATCATGGAACGTGTTGGTTTCATACTGCATATAGCCAATCGCGTTAGTATCCTAGTACGTAGGCAATGTTTGTTGGACTTAGGAACAAATTGGACTTACGAACGAGCTCTCAGAACGGAACTTGTTCGTATGTTGGGGACGTACTGTATTCTGCAGTCTAAGCCCAAAATCTTGGCTAATGTCGTGCTATTATTGATGTTGCTAATCTATTGTCATTTATAACACTGTAAAAACGCTTCCAGTCCAAGTTGAGTTCAATCAAACGTTTTGGAGTCTAACGTGAGTTTTGAGTCGTTAGCTTTGAAGTTTGCTTTCATGGGATGGTCTTCATGAGAGCTCGTTTTATTATGGTGCATGATGGGTTTTGCAAATGCACTTGACAAGACTGTTCTTGCAGGAAGAACTGACCTTAATGTCTTAAAATAACTGTTGGTTAATGTTGTTGTTCCTTAATTACCTACTGGCATATTTAATGTTATTTCATAGTTTTCAAATCTTCAGTATTGTTCTAGAATGTAGAAAATAAATCACAAAACATTTGAATTAGCAGGTGTGTCCAAACCTTTGACATATTAACTGAGAACATTAGTTTAAAGTCGGAGTCTACTAGAGAGTTAAATAAATTGAAATTTGAGTCATAAATATCTGGTGAGGGCTACGAACTGTCAAATCAGGGTTATGTTTTGAGTCGGATAATTTGCAGTGTCACTCGAATTGTAAGTCATAGTTTGAACTCTGAGTCATCAAAGCATTGAAGTTGGGTCGAGTCATACACTTCTATATTTCAGTTGAGTCATGAGTCAAAACCTTTGAATTCTAAATCAAGTTGAAAGCCATAAGCTTTTGAAGTCTGATCTATCAGATATAGTTAAGTCCGAGTCAAGTTGCCTGCTTTAAGCTCTGAAGTCCGGGTTAAGTCGTGTAAGTAAAGTACAGAATTAAGATTCAAAGTGAGGCTCTGCATCACTGTCGCATCTCGAAGTCGTACGGCTTTAGGTTACGATGTTCTGGAACCTTCCATGTGGATGTTCGAACATTATTATTATTATTATTGTTTATTTTTCTTTTTTTTAGAAGGACTATCTGATCATCATCATCATCAGCCCCAAATACTTTGAGATTGTCACTAACGCTTCATTATGCATAGAGAATGACGAAACACTGAACACTGTCTATATTCACAAACAGGTGGGAATTTGTTCCTCCAAATAATATCTTAAGAAAAAGAAAATGTAATTTTGTTTTGTATACAGTTCATTTATTTTGTATTCTGTGCTTTTACAGTTACAGAATGAATTCATTCAGAACGGGTGCCGGAATTTCAGGTTCATCCCTGTGTTGTTTCCTGGTGCTAAGAGAGTAAGAGTTTTTCAGTTATTCATATTTATTGTCATAACACTGGAACATAGATGAGTCCTTTTAAAAGAACTGCGGGTAACTGAAGTCTTTCACACAGAGTTTGATCCCGAACCGCTGTGATTTCATAGGAGTTTTGGAAAACTGTAGCTTTTAAAAACGAATAATAAAAATTGACCAGGCTTAAAAAAAATCTGGCTAAAATGAAATCATATGAAATTTAAACGTTTTTCAAAGATGGATCATCATTTCCCTTTGATTCTGCAAACCCATAGTTAAAAGCATTAGATAAATAAAAGTTAATTGAATCATAGTATATTACTCCATAACTCCTGCCTCTTCATAAGAATAATTTATTCATAAAAGTGGTTTTGGATAAAAGCATCTGCCAAATGCCATAAACGTAAATCTTCGCGGTGGACTGTGGAGAGCTTTGAGGTGTTCCTCTACTGCAACGCTTGTAAAAAAAAATCTTTTATAAAATGGCTAAATCCCACTTTCTGCACAAAATCTTGTACGCTGTTTAAGGGATGGGTTTTTTCTAGTCTTTCTTCAGTACATTACAAAGTTCAAGAAGTGTTGGTCGTTAGATGTTTTCCTGCTCTGCACCACCGACTGTGATGTTTGTCACCCGGAAACACGAGTACAATGTTCAAGTGTATTTAATACACACACACACACACACACACACACAATAAACTCATTTCTTTCTAGCTGTATAGCTTAATGGAGCTGGAGAAAAGAGTTCGATTTGTACTGAGTACAGCGTGACTTTGATGGACATCATCTCGAATTAGCTCAGTGGGACTTAAATTAGAAGACGCTTCATATGAGTCTCAGCTGAACTCTGGAATGCATTTTTGCACGGAACGAGGGTTTGTCTGATTACTGACGTTTGTACACGGGGTCCGGGTGACGAGCGTCGCACTCGCGGTGCAGCGCAGCAACATTTCTAAAGACTCGGGTGATGTGATCATGTACTTTATATGTACATCAATCGTCCATAAGCAGTTCAGCATGAGTTTGGGATGGGTCATAAAAAGAGGTCAAGCTATAGCTAGCTAATGTATCTCTAATTCGTATTTAAGTACGTCATGTCGAGCAACGAAGAACCATCAAGAATGGTCCGGCACGCTCTCAAGAACAGTTTGGGAACGTGAGAAAGCAACCCAAGGTCTTCTTTCTCATGCAGAATTATTTTGTAACAAATAAATATAGACCCCCAAATCACTGATCAACAATGAACTAGGGAACAAATGTCTTTTTCGTGATTATGAAACCAATTAAATCTTTTGTTTGTTTTTTTTTAGCTTAAATAGTCCAATTAGCTATTGAGTGCATAAACAGTCTGTACCGCGTTATTTAATTCATCCTCAAAGTTCAAAATAATTTTTGTCATGTTGATTTGTCAAAGTATTTTTCTACATTAAATTTAACCACAATCTAATTTTAATTCATGGCTGCTTTTGTTTTAAATAACCCATTTCTATCAAGTCTATCGTTGGCGAAAGTTATATTTAAATTGTTAAAACTTTTGGGTAACGCTGGCCTTAAATCCAAGGTGGTGTTTTTTTCTGTCACCTTGGGGGGGAAGAAAGTGAAAACCTTCACACATGTCTTAGTGTCGGATCCTTAAAAAAAATAAATCAGGTTTATCACTGGTTCTTCTGTCACCCTTATTGTACACTTAGCACCTGCTCAGAGGAAAACCTTCACACCACCGTCCTTATCGGCCCTTGAGCTCATCTTGTAAAAGCAGGATTTACAATATTCCTCAGACTTCTGGATTATCATCATTAAGAGAAACCCCGACATTGCACGTTTGCACTGTTAGCGTCGTTAATCCGATGTATCCGTGTCATCCTCAGTGCCACGTTCCTGCCTGGCTCCAGAACACACACATCTTCAGCTGGCCCAGGGACCGAGACGACATCATGCGCCGGCTGATGCGGGTGGAGAAGTACAACCCTCCGCCTATAGGGGAGCTACCCACCATCGTCTCCATTCCCATATAGAGACTGAAGCACGGTGGTGGTGGCGTGATGCATCTGCAGTCTGAGCCAGGAAGTGGCTGTTTGAACCAAGAATTGTAACTTAGCTACTATTTATACCTTGGACCCTAAATGTAATGAGTTTGTGTAATGAGTCTGAATCAGAATGGCACGATGACTTCGGCTGAGGTAAAATTCCTTTCGTTGATCATCCAGAGGCAGACAAAGAGATAAACTTCCAATTGTGTGGATAGAAATAAGAAAAGAAATCATGGAGCACTCCGAGCCAGAGCTAAATAAATGATTCAGTAATAACTAAATTAAACATTGTGTCTCGGTTTTGTGTAAGAACATACGCAGGAGAACATCAGAGCAACTGGGGCTCATCCATTTTTTTTTTTTTTTTTTTTTTTTTTTTAGATTCGGATCACATGGCAACATTCCTGTAGTTGCTCTCACCATGACCCCCTTTTAAATGGACTAAACACGGCGTATGCAAGATCACCACTAGATGGAACAAACATAAAACTAAATACGCAGCACACTTTAAACAGAAATGATGAGAGCAATAGACTAATTATGACTATGATTTGAAGACTATATATGAGGCTTATCTGGGAATGCAGGGGGCGCTGTTCAGATTTCAGGATATTTCAGGAGATCCGTCTCACAGTGACTCTCCTTTGGCATGCTCCGATTGAACCGGCCACAAATCATCCCCTCATGGAGCATGCTGAAACCATTAAGACCCTATTTTGGAGATTATTATTATTATTATTATTATTATTATTATTAAGACGTATATGAGACCAGTTAGTTCCTGTTCTCCGTTTCCAGTCCAAATAAACTGATTTTCCCTCATCACCATTTTTTTCCCTCTTATAAAGACCAACCAATCATGTTGACCGGAGAGCGTAAACTTACTCAGTTCCGCAGTTCCTGTGAATGAGCTGTTCCTATAGAAAATGAATTCGAACAAAAGACCCATCAGAGCTGCAATACACACACTATTTTACATAATATTCCACTTGAAGTCTACAAAACACACCACACCAGCGCAAAACCAAAGAAAAACCAGCAATAAACTACAATTAAAATATATTATGTAAATGATGTGAGTGCTTGCATTGCAATTTACTCGTGGAAACTGTATAGATGATATCAGCGACAGATTATTAACTGTGGCTTAAAGGCTCTAATGAAACTCTGACTCTCGTGACCCTGATCGCCATGTCGGAGACCATGCGGATCCATGCGGATCCATGCGGCTTCCTGCAAAAGTCGAGCGATAAGAAATCTGTCTCGTCTGCTTTCTCAGCCTCTTCCGTTCATATCGCGTGTGATGGTATCTTGTAATGCTCTCAAATTAGAAAAAAAAGCTGATGCTGATTATTCTCGTGTCCGTGACACACCAGGATCGTATGCTGTTAATGAGACGGACAAGAAGCTGCGGGTTTGTCTGTTTTTTTGTTTTGTTTTTGCATTGTGTTGTGTTGTAAGCTCTGTACAGGATGGGTGAAAAGTAATTAGGCTTTTTTTTAATTTTTTTTTTTTTTTAATAAAATTCATATTTGTAATGCAAGTTTATTGAAACAAATTGTACATGTACTTTATTACATAGGAAAATGAAAGCAAATCTTGAGATTTGAACGTAGGCACCGGTGGCGTTGACCAGTTTCCTCAAACGGCCGGGGATGGAACCCACAGTCTTGTGAAGGAAGGCTTTTGGGATATTGCTGAGAACCTCCTGAATCCGAGCCTCCGAGTCCTCCAGTGTGTGAGGCTTTGAACCTCCTCCTTTCTGTAGTCTCGCAGGAAAAACAAATCACATGGAGTGAGATGTGGACTTCTTGAAGGACAACACTTGGTCATTTAGAGTCACCAGCCTCAGAAATCACCAATTAACAACCAGCAGCTCAGATTAGAGGCTTTATAAAGGATTTACAGAGCAGAAATAGCAGATATACATCTCAATATCAACTGTTCAAAGGAGATTATTGTGTATTTTGGATAAACGCCTTCAGTATTGTGTTATAGTGTAGAAAGAAATAAACATCAGGAACGACCACGGAGTTAGCAACTGATCCCAAACTTTTGAGCGGTAGTGTACTGTACAGTATATCTGATGAATTAAGGCTTAACTTAGTTATACGACCTTTCCTCTCAATTATTCGGCAAAAAGTTTGTACACCCCTGACCTTGTGAACCTTCCATTCCGGATTTGTTTGTTTTTTTCTTAACACCGCCCAGTTTTCTAGGAAAGCCTTCCACTATATTTTAAAGCTTAACTGTTGGAATCTGTGTCCATCCTCACATTCCACAAGAGCATTAGTGAGCTCAGGTGCTGGTGATCGGATCAGTCCAGAAGTATGGGTGGGATGGACATCAGGGATGCACAAACTTTTGCACAGTCCACATGATGCCTGCCTCGATGTATTTACCCATTAGTGCTTTCTTGTAGTTCATATGTTTGACCACTAGGTGCAATAATAATAATAATAATAATAATAATACCTATGAATCTAAATGGGATCAGGTTAAAATAAATTCCTATCTACGGCCAATCAGAATCGAGAATCTGTAACGTGATTAAATGGGAGGTTCAATATTTTTCCCGGACTTCCACACAAGCTTCTGTATCGCATGATGCACGCTGTTTTTAAAACAGATTTCCTCTCACGCATGCATCTGACGAGCGAATCATTTTGTCAGCTCCGTGTTCTTGGATCTGCCTCGGGCACGTTCTTACTTCTCTGAAGAAATAAAAAGTCAGAAAAACTTGTGTTCGGTCAGGGAGGAGTAACCAGGGCTGAAACACACAGCGTGTGTCTGAACGTGCACGCCTCTGCAGCATGCTGCTCGACCGGTGAAGCCTGCAGCAGTTAATTGTGGTTAAGGGTGGAGTTTGGATGAGCAGGAGAACAGTAAAGGTACTTGGCTTAGTACAGGAGGCTTCATGTTCATGCTTATTCATGTCGAATTACTTCAAAACAAAGAATTCTACACAATGAAACTGTTACCGTCGCATCCAGTGTGGGAAAGAAGACTAAGAACTAAATCTAGAATGTAGAACCAGTAAAGAGTCTTTATAAAGAGAAACGTTTGTAATGCGTTTGAGTTCTGTTGTTGTTTTTTAAGTAATAAGAAAAACTTGTAAATTGTTCAGCTTTGTTTGTTTGTTTGTTTGTTTGTTTGTTTGTTTACTTTAAAAATATATATATATCCTTTAGAAATCTAAAACATTTTAAGGTTCAGGTGTCAGAAATGATACCCCAAATGTTAAGCAGAGCCGGTAAGTGTTCTCTATAATCCTGACAGGTTTTATCATCATTATTTTTTTATTATTTAAAAAAAATAATAATCTAAGTAGAACCTGAATAGGAAGGAAGACCCATCTTTTTGAAGATTTTTCATTAACGCAATAAAATGCATGAGTTGTGTTCTTGATACACACGCACACACACCTAAGCATTACAAACACAGAGCAATTATGCTTGTAAACATGTTCCATCCTATTTATTTAAAGAAGCATGAATACGAGTATTAATCAAACACTTATGTGAAACAAGGAAGAATCAAGAAGTTCTTACTACTTCTCTGGAAGTTGAATCATGTCAACTGGACGACTTCATAGTTCAGTAGAAACGTTTCACTAATCATCCAAGTTGCTTCTTCATTCTAAGGAAAGTTGGAAAGTTCTCCAAGCTCGAAAGGTCCTCCACTGTCTGAAACGGCTTGTTAGGTGAACAATGGAGAAGGTGAGAATAGGAGGGTAGGTTGTTGGAGAGTAGAGGAGAGAGAGAGAGCTGTTGGGGAGACAATAGTGAGAGATTAGAGGGAGCCGTTCAGGTTAAACGACCAGAGAGACTAAGGGGAGTCTGTACTGTAAGTGTGGCTTTCTTGGTGGACGTGTGAAGAGGTCTTGATCTTTTGTTGGGATGGATGACAAAGAGGAGACGTGTTGTGTTGAAGACCTCCACCTCTGGTGAGAGGTGGTCCTCACTCATTCTTTCTACATGCTCTTCTCAGGATTCATTTGCGCTCCTCTAGATGATTTGTGGTACGAGATTTGTTAAACTGTCTCCAAGGACTAAATGAAAATGAAATGGGAAAGTTGTATTAAGTAACAAAGTTTCATTTCAGTAACACTCAAGCAAAGTAAAAATCAACAAAAATAATGTAAAGTATCAAAGTCTGGAGTGTTTTTGAACATTAAAAAAACAAACCATTCTATTATCTAAGACAAGTTTTCCCTTCAGGTGCCTGGTGGTTATTGTCAGTCAGTCAGTCATCTTCTATACCGCTTAATCCTATTCAGGGTCGTGGGGGGCCTGGAGCCTATCCCAGCAAGCTTAGGGCACAAGGCGGGGTACACCCTGGACAGGGTGCCAATCTGAAACTGGACAGGGTGCTTTCTGAAACTACTAAGGACCTCCGTGTCCATTTTAGGACCATATTAAACATCCTCAGCCTCGGTGAGAAAAGGAAAAGTTTTTTCCTAAATAAAACAATTTTCTTTCTTCTCAGTGAGGACCACCCTAATGTTGACGCACGAAAGCGGTGTCGCTGTGAGTCGGAGGAGCAGCTGAAGGTTGATTTAATGTCTAATCACAGTCTGACCTCATTGTAAGGATGATTACGCCTGAATTATCCTAAACGAAGTGGAACATTGTCATAAAAATGACGGGTTAAACGAGAAGCAATAAACCACTCCATAAAAACTAACAGTATCACGTTCTACTCCGCCGACCCACCCGCGCAGACGAAACGCGACAGTATGTCCTAAATAATCGGTTTATTTAAAGCATTTCATCTTTTAATCTCCTGTGTGTATTCTAACTCGCAGCCGATTAAACGAATATCTTTTACGACACGATGGTTTCAGGAGGAGGGTTAAACTGGTGAATGAAGGTTTAAAAGCGATTCACTTTCACAGAAAGCTTCGAGCACGGTACGGTGATGAGACTCTCAGCCGCAGTAAAATATCTGACCGGTGCAAACATTGTGAAGGAGGCTGTACATCCACGAGTGACGATCCCGAGCCGAGGCGTCTCCGAGCTCGCTGCCGTCGTTTCTGTGAACGTTCAGCGGCTGGAACACCTGATCCCTGAAAATCGATGGATAACTTGTAGACAACCAGCGGAAGGAAGAGACGCATCAGTCTGTGTGAACTTGTACACACACTCATTCACCAACACCTTTATCTCATCACTTTTCTCACTAATTAAATTGCGTGATTTATTTTAGTTTTTAATGTTATAAAGGGACCATGTGATGCAATCTGAACAAATAGATAGACAAATAAACAAAAGCAATAATAGTTATATAAACGCTGTTTTTTTTCCCCATTGAATGCAATAAGTAAGTAGTTACTAATTAAACACTGAAGGTAAGTAATAAATTAGACCGTAAATAAACAAACAAGCAGCTAAATAAGTAGATCAGTAAGAAAGCAAGTTAGTAAGTACATTACTGAATAAACAAGTAAGTACAAATGTACAGTACGTATGTAATAAGTCAGTTAATAATTAAGTATGTTAGTAAGTAACACCTAAATACGCAAGTAGTATTTAGGTTAATACATGAATAAGCAATTTAATAAGTAATAAGTAGGTTTAAAAAAACACTAAAAAGGTCTGCGGTTCGGTGTGGGAGCGCGCCCTGACACCACGGCTGGAAACTAACGAGTTAAATAAATAAATAAATGAGTAATTTAGTAGGTTTGTTAGAACGTTAATAATATGTAAGGTAGTGAGATAAAAAGCAAGTGGAAAGTAAATAAGAACATTGCTAAGTAAGTTGTTTAAGTTACAAATGTGAAGGTAATAAATATCATTAATAATGTATTAATGATGTGTTTAAGATAAATAAGTAATTTAGAAAGTTATTCATTAGTTAAGTTTGTTAGTACGTAAGTAATAAGTAAATATGCCAGTTAGTTTGTTTGTTACAAGCATGCAAATAAACTAGTATATAAGTGTATTATTAAGGAAGAAAGGAAGCAGAAAAGATAAAGTCAGTCAGTTACAAATTAAAGAGGCAAAAAAAAGCAAGTAAGTCTGTAAGTAAGATAAACCAAAAATCAATCAATCAATAATAATAATAAACCAAACAGGTTTCCTGAATTTACTCAACTTTTTCATCTCGTTTCATCTCGAGGATATGATTGACTGTGTTATGATGTCATAAATTCTCTATCTGACCAAACTCAGCTTACTTTAACATTAACGCCTATGTAATCATTTTGGAGAATTGAGTGAACGTCCACCTCACACCGCTAGGAGTAGCCTACTGTATAAACACCAGACTGATTAATACCCCACGAGTCCACTAGAGGGCAGTGGCACGCCAGATTATCCTGCACTTGTTCTTGTCTCGCTTCTGAATTAGAGGATTCACACGCTCTATTTTTACTCCTCTGAATAATTCAGGGCGCTATATGATCAGTGACACCCCGTCTCACTCTCACTCTCACCCCGCCCGTCCCCTCCCCCTCCCCCTCCCCCTCCCCGGCTCCAGCACTCTGACTCTGCACTTGCATCATTTAATCTTTGATCTGAAACCCAGGAACTGATGCGGTACAGAAACAACAATAAGAAGTATTAGCACTATGAATAGTGTGTGCTGGGTCAGAGTGTGACAGTGATGTAGCATCTGAAACACACACCCTGACCTGGAAGACGCCTCTGCTGCAGACATGATGCTGCACATTTTTCCTCCCCTGAGAATCACACTAATTATTTCTCCACGCAGTAACGCACGAGCGCTGGTGCCTTCAGATACAAGTTCAAATGCTGCCGAGGTTTTAATGGTGCGACACCGAGAATGAAAATGAAACGCTCATGGCGTGGTGCGAATGTGAAAGTGCTCATGGGTAAAAGCGTCCTGTGGAAGCGGCGTACACCAGTCACTTCGGTGCGAATCAGGGGAGAGATGTGTGTATGAAATTTTCCTCCGTGATCCTCCGGCTTGTGAAAGGACCGTTGCCATGGAAACGTCACAGTTCATCAAGGTTCTGAACAATAAAAGGGATGTCAAAAGTCTCGGCTGAAGACACACACACACACGCACACTTATAGGCGCCATTAATGAAAACGACCCCAAACACACTTCCACATTAACTCAGAAGTGATTACAGGACAGGAAATCAATGCATCAGGATTTGAAACCTGGTGGACTGGGTGAGAGAGAGAGAGACTCACAAATGCTCACACTGCTATCCTCTCCACACATTAAGATGTATATAGGGGTGCCAATAATTTTTAATTGTTCCTTAAGGGAAATGCACCTACTTGAACGTATAGCACGTGCATATGTCTAAACCTGTTTGTCTTTGGACATGTTATTCAGTGTATTCACAAAGGGTGCCAATACTATTTGAAGGCACCATAATCACTTTGACGGCCCGATATCTTCACGAGGAAGCCATGTTTATTAATTCACTAATGAGCTAGTGATAATTAACAGTAATCCCTCATTTTCCCCCCTAATCGCTCAGAGCAGTTTAACACTGTACAGAGTGTAAGTGATGAAACACACTGCGTGCTGCTGGGATTGGACAAATAATCAAGACAGCATGAGATACTCTTACCGCACTGAAAACTGATGATTATCCCATAACACCACATATTAAAGCGCTTTATTGCTCTTATTTCGCAGCAATTTATGTACACGAAAACAAAACGACACATCGTGTCCATTTAGAGTCATGTTTAGTGTCCGAAAAGTTAGTTTTCTCTAACAAAGTTTATCTGTTACAACTCATTAAACATTCTCATGCATAAAGTAATTTAAAATCAAGGTAGAAGGTTTTCTCAGTACGCTGGAGCTGTCTGTTCTGACTGTCTGATTCGCGTCTGAAACGCCGGCCTCTCAGGAACTCCATTAATGGGATAATGCATTAGCGCAGCAGGCAATTATATACGGAAATAAAGGGAGTTTTTACTCACTATCAAAATAGGTTTATAATAATAATAATAAAAATAAAGTCGTTAATACTTAAATCTAAAATATATAATAATAATGAAATTTGTAGATTTTTCTCTTTACAATTAGCGTTAATCTCGATGTTTAAAATGTACGATGTTCAGGACTGTCTCATGATGCAGCTAATTACTAAAGAAAATTAAATTTAATTAAATAAGGAAAAGGAAATTGTATTAATTTGATAAAAAAGTAAGTCCTTAAGTTTGTTTCCGATGTTTGTACACAGTGAAGCTCGGGACTGTGCTGATGTTTCAGCCTTTTCTTTACGTTCTGTTAAAGGAGGGATTTTAAAATTCTTAGCTATTTGTATCTGTGACCATCGACCCACAGACAGAGCAACAATCCAGTCTCTTAGGAATTTCACTTCATTTGTCACTTCTAGGCGAGCATAAAGACGGGTCTGTTTCAATCTGAAAAGAACGAAACTAATACATTTTTAATCAGCTGGCATGGGTGGCGTAGTGGTTAGCACCGTGGCCTCACACACCGTGTAGAGTTTTCATGTTCTCCCTCCGCTTGATGGGTTTCTACGATACGCGGTATAGAAGATGAATAGATGAATAATTTGTATATTGTATCGTATCATATGTTGGCGCGTGAGGAGGTTATACACTATGTTGCAGTTCCTCGATCATCCTACAGGTGGTGCACTCTCACGGTTGTTTAGGATTGTAATAAAATCTGATAAAAAGGATAATTATAAAATTATGAAATATAAATATAAATGAATGTAATTAATATAAAACTTTCTATACTTTATGTCTAATAGTAGATGTCTCCATTTGTAATTCTTCCTTCAGCCGACTGTCATCAAAGCCAGAAGAAATACTTTCTTTGTTTGTCCACCGCTATGGGTCTTTTCCAAGAAAATGACTTTGTCTCCGGCACGAGTGTTTTGGGAACGACCTCCACTTCAAGCACTGTAGGGCACAATAAACTCTTAAACGAGACAGAAATCGAAGCAGTCATCTTCTGAGACCTCCAGTTCACCAAAACATTGGAGTGAACCTCAGGAAATACGAAAAGAGAAAGAAAAGAAATAAATAAATCAAGAAATTGCGGTCTCCGTTTCCAGTTGGGGAGAAAAGCAGGAATAACTCCTTCATCCTGAAACCACTGTACACTGAAACCACTGTACACTGAAATTGTGCGATAGAGTGAAAAGTTTGTTCTTGTTTTCACTGAGCAGTTTGTTGCATGGTTGTGCTCTTCATCTCTTTTTATGAAATATGCATGATATAACATGATGTGCAAATACGTTGCACTGTACAGTAAACAGATATTTATCTATTCCTGATCTTTACCTAATAAAGAAACAAAGCTTAATAAATGTGTGAGTAATGAAACAAGCGAAAGGAACAACCAGGAAATCTGCAGATGTGTGAACTGAAGCTACACGTACGTTTAAATGTAGGTCAGAGTGTAACGCAAATGCCGCATTTAAAACTAGTGGAGTATATCAGTTTCAGCACCAAACCCTAACGCTGCCTTTACCTCTAACCTCTGCTGTGCTCACCTCCAGCACCTCTCTCCACCTACAGCCGGTAAAAAACAGCAGAAAATGACCCCCGATTTGTCAAATTAGTGTAACTCTTCTTCACCTCGTCCTGAAATATTTACAGCCTGACATCGTACAGTGTGACACCATTAAACATAGCGCGTCTATAAAAACCACAGAGCTTCTATTAAAACAGGGAGGACTTCTGTACAATGAGTTTATAGCGGTGCTGTCTCTCATGCTATGTGTCTGTCTGTCTGTCTCTCTGTCTCTCAAACTGTGTCTGTCTGTCTCTAAAGTCATGTGTCTGTCTGCTTGTCTGCCTCTTTCTCAAGCTCACTCACTCTCACTCATCGTCTATTCCACTTTATCCTGTAGTCAGGGTCGTGGGTGGCGGAGCCTATCCCAGGAGGCTTACTGCATGAGGGGGGGTCACCCCTGGACGGGCTGTCAATCCATCACAGGGCACACACACACACACATACATTGGGTACGGAAAGTACATTTTTCTCTCTTTGTTATATTGCAGCCATTTGCTAAAATCATTTAAGTTCATTTTTTCCCCACACAGAACCCCATATTTACAGAAAAACACAGAATTGTTGACATTTCTGCAGATTTATTAAAAACGAAAAACTGAAATATCACATGGTCCTAAGTATTCAGACCCTTTGCTGTGACACTCGTATATTTAACTCAGGTGCGGTCCATTTCTTCTGATCATCCTTGAGATGGTTCTACACCTTTAATTAAGTCCAGCTGTGTTTGATTATACTGATTGGACTTGGTTAGGAAAGACACACTCACCTGTCTATATAAGACCTTACAGCTCACAACGCATGTCAGAGCAAATGAGAATCATGAGGTCAAAGGAACTGCCTGAAGAGCTCAGAGACAGA
>JAQQZT010000037.1:2716081-2726542 GCA_030068275.1 Clarias platycephalus | reverse complement strand
CAGTCGGGAGATGGGAGAAAGTTGTAGAAAGTCAACCATCACTGCAGCCCTCCACCAGTCGGGGCTTTATGGCCCGATGGAAGCCTCTCCTCAGTGCAAGACACATGAAAGCCTGCATGGAGTTTGCTAAGAGGCTGAGAAATAAGACTCTCTGGTCTGATGAGACCAAGATAGAACTTTTTGGCCTTAATTCTAAGCGATATGTGTGGAGAAAACCAGGCACTGTTCAACAGTGAAGCATGGTGGTGGCAGCATCATGCTGTGGGGGTGTTTTTCAGCTGCAGGGAAGTACAGAGATATCCAGGACGAATACCTTCTCCAGAGTGATTACGACCTCAGACTGGCCTGAAGGTTTACATTCCAACAAGACAATGACCCTAAGCACACAGCTAAAATAACGATGGAGTAACTTCGCGACAACACCGTGACTGTTCTTGTATGGCCCTGACTCAAACCCAATTGAGCATCTCCACCAACATTTACCATCCAACCTGACAGAACTGGAGAGGATCCCCAAATCCAGGTGAGAAAAACTTGTTGCATCTTTCCCAAAAAGACTCCTGGCTGTATTAGATCAAAGGGGAGCTTCTACTAAATACTGAGCAAAGGGTCTGAATACTTAGGGCCATGTGATATTTCAGTTTTTCTAAACATTTCTAGACATTTCTAACCACTAAGCCACAGCACCGCCCTGTTTCTTAAGCTACATAGCTTTATGTCTCTCTACACATCTCTCTTCCTGTCTGACTGTCTATCAAACTATTTGCTTGTCTATTTGACTACTGCTGACTGGCTAGTTTGTTGCTAGCACTTTTCTAGCTCTACTACTTAGAAGCAGTTACTCAGGAGACAGTGTGTTGTTTAAGATGACGTATTTATATCACGTGTTGCTACCGCGGCTCGTCTGAATGACGTCAGGAGCCAATACAGACCCTTTGTTCCTTTATTTCTAGTCTTGGGTTGATAGTGTTACGGTACTTGATGTGTTTCACTCCTTTTCTCAGTTACTGTATCACACAGCCATAGTATTCGTGTTGAAGTTTGAGTTTTTGAAGGCGTTCATAATGTTTTAGATCCACTTTGTACTGTTCTACTGTCAAAAAATATCAAAGAATACATATTAATCCTGTCTTGATTAAAAACACACAAATTAATAACGGGCAGTTAAAATGAACAGAAGGCGCAAAGTGCACTCCAGAGGCCAAACAGCCCGTCGTTCCATCGTGCCCATCTCCACAGCACCGGTTTAGTTATATTTAATCTCAGGGATTAAATTATACTGATACTGATGAGCTTTACAGTCTCCTCAGGCCTGCGGTGAAGAACTGATATTAGAGTAACTAAAGAAAAAGAAACTGGGTACGTAAAGTGAGGTCAGGGTTTTATACATGACAGAAATCCAGGTGCTTTTCTCTTGTGCCTTTTTCACTTCAGCTGTTGTCGTTCTTGTGATTCAGATTCACTGAGAAGCTGAAATAGTAAATTTGTACCAGAAGTAGAAATTAGAATTAAAAAGTAGAGCATCAAATAACAATCTGCAGAATGTAACGTCACTCAGGTTGTACAGTTCCTCACCTACTTTACTCGAGTTTATAAGTGGTCTCAAACAGAAGGCCCGTGGGCTTATACTTTTTATGTTTTTTTTTTTCTCTGAGAATCATTTCTACTTTAAGAAAAAATATTTACAGTACTGTGCAAAAGGCTTGACCCCCCCCCCCCACACACACACACACACACACTTTGTCATATTAAATTAACTTTAACGATGATTTTAAAGAAATGGGAACTAATGTTTTGCTGTGACAGGCTGCAAAGTGACCAAAGATACAAATTAAAAATAGTTTGTTTTTTATGTAAAAACCAGAGCAGCGACCTCGTTTCCCCTCTCGTCTGTTCCAACCGCTCAGCGTTCAGCATCATCAGTATAACTAATCACCGGTCTGATCATCTGTCATCATCTGCACCTGTTTCTCACTGCTTCCTGCCTTAAGTTAGATGTTTTTTATGCTTAAATGATTCATAGGTCACTGTGTGGCTTAAACAAAACACATTCCATATAATGAGAGTGAAAACCATTCCTCGAGAATGTATTAAAAATACAAAAAATTCTGGCTTGTTGGAA
The DNA here is from genome assembly GCA_030068275.1 of Clarias platycephalus. NCBI lineage: Eukaryota > Metazoa > Chordata > Actinopteri > Siluriformes > Clariidae > Clarias > Clarias platycephalus. The sequence goes on along the minus strand of JAQQZT010000037.1, from coordinate 2,724,420 downwards.
GCAAAATGTAAAGAATAAGGGGGTCAAGACTTTTGCACAGGACTGCGGATATTTCACTAACCTTTTTTTCTTCCGAGCTAGGGTTGTTATTATACTGTATAGCAGCCAAGTGGTTTGCTAATCTCACCTTAATGCTCCTCACTGAGTAGTAGAGTAGCAGAGACTGCTGGAGAGTGTTTAGCACGTCATAGCGAGTACAGCTAGCTTGTGTTGCTAATTTGACCAAGAAGCTAGTATGAATTCAGGTGCATGTAGTATATTAAACAAGTTTTTTTTTTAAATATTTATTTAGTTTAACTAGTTAATTTTACTCAGCTGCTATTGTTTCTAAACTACAAAAAAAATGAACAAATGGATGTTTTGGAGTTTTTGTACCTGATATAATTTTGTGCATTAGAATGTACAGTATATGCTCCGCCCCCAAGGGCGCGTCACCCTCCAGTAGTAGTTTGTTAGCAGCAAAATAAAGTTTGTCAATGTATTATTTTTTTTCCTGCAACCCCATTACCTTTTCCAGACATCACTTTATGAACGAGGGCAGAGTTTGTGTGAGTGTTTTTTTAAACGATACCTCAGATTGACAGACAGTTGGACACCACTAAGACATGTGACTGAGATGTCTCCTCTATCACTCTCCATCACCACTGACACTTACTGACTGAAGTGTTTATGGCATAACTTCGTGAATGCTCAGTCATATACGATATCAAGGACTCTCGCTAAACGAGCTCGTTAAACGAGTGTCAGCTTGTTTACGTTGGCGTATCTCAGACGTCGTGGAAATCACTGAAATGTTTCAAACCACAATCACTATGACTTCCTGTTTTGACATATGTTATCAAATCAAGCCACTTCATAAGGACATGGCTAAATTTGACTCCCCGTAAAATCATACAGCAGGTTTCTCTGCTCCACTGCCGTGTGTATCTGGGTAGAGGGGAAAATTTCACACTCGCAGACTCTCACTTTTGCTTTTGCAGCGACCTCGTTGCTCTGCTGAGCCGGGCTGATTCTGAGGGGGGAAAAGAAGAAAGAAGAAGATGGATTAGTTCTCGGCTTCAGCTCTACACACTGGGGTCCAGGAGCGTTTGTGAAAGAACGCAGGTCCGACACTGCTTCCTCCATCTGGCCCAGATCAAAGGGCGTCTCTCTCATGACGTCGTTTGACTTCGAAGAAAGAAAAGGTGTCTAGGAGGTTCTCTTTCCTCTGAAATATTGATCATCTTGACTACAGAGTGCTTCCTCTTCTCTAACACTATGATCTTGATTCAAAAGAAGCAGCATGATGTGCACTGGACAGTGTCTCACCTTTATAGTATGTCTTTTTCTTTTAAAAAAAACAACATGGCACACATCCGGAGATTATTGACCAGAATACCACTGAAAGAGTTTAAAACACTGAGCATCATGGTTTCAAATTTTTAATTGTGACAAAGCAAAGCATCACACTGAGACACATTTAAATATATTTATATTGAAACCTTATACATTATATATGTTTATATTAAAACATACCTGTGATATGTTTAGATAATATCTAATTTGTTGACATTATTCCTGGGTTATTCCTTTGGCAGAATGATCACATTGCTAGCACAGTTGCAATGGTGTTCCCTTTTCGTTCCAGTTTCGGTTTTACAAAACCGCTCGTGAAATCTTTGCGCTCTCCTAGATTGTGGCAAAGATCAGTGACTTTCTAGCACCATTCAACACATCCTTCATCCTTTAATCATGATGTTCATGAAAAATTGTGTTAGTGGTTTGTGTTCTACCCGAAAGCATGTTCATATAAAATGACTGGAGTTTGTGCGAGTGTGTTTTTTTTTTAAAACGATAACTCAGATTGACAGACAGACACCACTAAGACATGTGGAGCGGCTCTGTGACTAGTTTATGCAGACTTGCCTCTGGTGTCCTACAAGGCTTAGTACTGGATCCTCTCCTGTTTCCTGCTCATTTAGATTTTCACACCCCTGCAAAACTAAAGACATTGAACCCCTCCTCCTTTGCAATGTCAGGCAGACATCTCATCAAGGATGGCAGCTCATTAATTGAAACAAAATCCCAGCAAAATGAGCTACATCCCTGGAGAGGCAGGTGGTCTACCTGGAAAATTCTCAGGTATTCCCTGGGATAATTTTGGACAATATGTCCAAAGGACACTCAGGCTCTGGTTCAGACCCGTGTCATCTCAAGACTAGACTTCTGCACCTCGCTCCTGCCAAGTTATGTCAATTAATTCAGGGTGCTGCTGCAGTCATCTTCTAACCCCCCAAATCATTGCCTGCATTAGAGTGAAAACATTGATGCTTATCTTCAAAGAAAAACACGGACCAGCAACCATCTTCAAAGCTCTTACAGTATAACACTTGAACAAAGCAACACCCTATGATCATCTAAAGCTACAGTGCTGTGAAAAAGTATTTGCCCCTCCCTGATTTCGTTGTGCATATTTGTCACAATTAAATGTTGAGTTAATTTTAATATTACACAAAGATAACCAGAGTAAATACAAAATGCAGTTTTTAAATAATGATTTAATTTATAAACGTAAATAGCTGTCTAAATCTACCTGGCCCTACAGTATGTGATAAAACCAACCCCCCCCCCCCCCCCAAAGACTGCCAGACCTGTTGAATCAAGAAATCACTTATGATGACCTGTCTGCTTTTAAGAAGGCAAGGGTTATTCCCATCCTCAAGGAACCCTGCCTGGACACAACAGAAGTTAACAACTATTGCCCGATATCGCTTCTCTCTTTTATTTCCAAAATTCTTGAAAGGATTGTTTATAACCAAATCTCTCTTTAACAACCTTAATGATTCCAACCAATATGGATTCAAAGTGGCACATTCCACAGAGACCGTTCTTCTGTCAGTCACTGAGAAGCTCCATGCTGCTAGATCTGCTAAACTGTCATCTGTCCTCATCCTCCTGGATCTGTCAGCTGCATTTGATACAGTGAACCACAAGATTCTATTACCTATTCTTACAAACATTAGAATCTGTGGATTCTATGGTTTGCTTCTTATCTAGAAGATAAGTCATATGAGGTGACATAGAGGGGATCCACATCTGCCCCACGCAGTCTCTCTACTGGTGTCCCACAGGGCTCAGTACTTGCTCCTTTTCTGTTCTACCTCCATACCTTGGTCTCTTGGTAAGGTCATATCATTACATGGATTTTCATACCATTGTTATGCAGATAACACGCAACTTATTCTCTCATTTCCTCCCTCAGATACTCAGGTTTCCACCCAGGTCTCAGCTTGTCTGGCAGACATCTCATCCTGGATGGCAGCTCATCAGCTGAAGCTCAATCTGAGTAAAACCGAACTGCTGTTCATCCCTGGTGACTCATCCCCAGGTCAAGACCTTCTGATATCCCTGGACAACAATCAGATCACTTCTTCACCCACTGCCCGCAATCTTGGGTTAACTGTGGACAATCATCTGTCATTTTCCCCACACATTGCTAACCTTACTAGCTCTTGTTGATTTCTTCTTTACAACATCAGAAGAATTTGCCCATTTCTTTATTCACAGGCGACTCAGGTACTTGCTCAGTCCCTTGTTATTTCAAGATTGGACTACTGCAACTCACTCCTGGCAGGTCTGCCTCTGTCCACGATTCTGCTGATCCAGAATGCAGCAGCAAGTTCTCCCACACCACCACACTCCTCCGCTCCCTCCACGGGCTTCCTGTAGCTGCCCGCATCAAATTCAACACCCTGATGCTCGCCTACAAAGCTAAAAATGGCCCAGCACCCACTTACCTCTCTGCTCTAATCACACCATACATTGCATCACGTTCCCTCCGATCCTCCAGCACTGTTCGCCTCATCCCACCATCTCTCAGGGATCGAGAACGACATTCATCCAGACTTTTTTCTGTTCTAGGTGGTGGAACGAACTTCCTCTAGATGTCCGTAGAGCAAAATCTTTGACAATCTTTAAACGATGACTCAAGACGCATCTGTTTCTTCAATACTTGGAGTAATTACAGCACCCCCTCCCTAGTTGTGTTTGACTGATGGCACCTAGTTAGTAAACTATTAACCCTGTGTAAGTATACTGTATATTCAGTGATGTAAACTTCAAAGCACTTTTTGTAAGTCACTCTGGATAAGGACGTGGGCCAAATGCCTAAATGTAAATGTAAAGGTAAGACTAGGCCAAATTTCCTCCACAGTGATGTTAGTTATTGCAAGCTATATTTGACCTTATTCCATGTATTTGATTTAGAATATCAGCTGGGCAACACAGTGGCGTAGTACTCTCGCCTTGCACCTCCAGGGTCCGGGTTCGATTCTCAGCCAGGGTCGATTTCCATCTTTGTGTGCATGGAGTTTCCATGTTCTCCCCGTGCTTGGTGGGTTTCCTCTGGATACTCTGGTTTCCTCCGACAGCCCAAAGACATGCTGATTAGGCTAATTGGCGTTCCAAAATTGCCCGTATTGTGTGAGTGTGTGTATGTGTTTGCTCTGCAATGGATTGGTATGATTTGTTTGTTTATTTATCCAGTTCATTTGCTTCGCCAACGCATATCCTTCTGTGCCTGGCAGAACTAATTAACGGCGACTGGTGGAGCTGCTGACTAACACTTAGTGACCGACAGTTTAATTAATAGTATTTAATATAATTAATAATAATTCATATGAGGTTATATTTTAACTTATTCCATTTATTTGTTTAGATTATCAGCTCCGTTAACGGGCGGGCTCTGGGGTTAAATCTGAAATATGTAAAATGGAAAGCTAGTGCACTGTGGTGTCTGTGCTACTTAGGGTGTACAATCCCTAGTTCCACACACAAGTGGGTTTTGGCAGGCAGCTGCTCTCTCCTCAGTACTGCGAACCGTACAGACCTACTCTGGTAATGCCTCTCGTCCAATTAGATTGCTCAGTCGGAGCTAACTGTTGTGAAGTTGACGATGAGCTCCCTATTGAGCGCCAGGCTGTTTCCCTGTGGCTGGGTCCTGTAGCTCCTCCCTATCAGCTGATCCATTGATCATTCTGATTGGTTCTTTTGGTATGATTAACATCACTAACAAATAAAGTCCTACATCGGATCATCTACAGGAGAATGGTGGGAATATTACATCTTTTTCTTTTGCAGTCAGGAGTAAATCCATTACAGAAGCTTTAGCTAACTCATTATGAGAATGAGATCCGGAGCTTTAAAGATTAAACTGATACAAACGTGTAGCTACATGGAGTATGTCCCATGGGATAATATAATCTAGATTAAACCTGGAATTATCAGGAATTAGGGAAGTAAAGCTCATCTACAGTATATCATTAATCACAGATACTGTATTACCCAGCTCTGTGGAATACTTCATCCTGCTTGGTTAGTCGAGGAATTTTGTGTTTAATTGTTCTTTTCCTCATTCCTTCCATCTTCTACTCTCATGCAATATAGTTTCACCCACAAAAAAAATGTTTAATTTGCAACAACGCTACAAAAATGTTTTTAAAAATTTAAGGTCAGCTGTAAATCCAGACTTAACCATGCTTATTATTATAAATTTTTTTTTTTTTTAGAAATTCCACGAATCCTGTACTACAGTTGTCATTAGACAATTCAGCAGGAATTAAATTATTTCCGGTCTGTCCTTCTGAATCACCCAGGCTATTTCATCGTATTTGCTCAACTGATGGTATGCGCCGGCGGAATGAGAGGATGTCTGATTGCGAGGAACAGAAATAAGACCATTTGCACACATGAATAATCAAACTGAAAGGAGACTTTGTCTTCCTTACGCACAGCCGGGCTGGAAAAGAATGGAGACATTTTTCTACAGCGCACTAACTTAAATTGGTTTAGTGAATGTGCTTTACCACCCACTGCTGCTCCCATCTCTCTCTTCTTTTACTTCAGGAATCTGAGGAATTGTCATTGCTTCAAGACTCGCCAAGGACGAAACCTCGGCTGGGAAATTTAAGAGAAAGTCGTCTGCATAAAAGCAATTTTCAATCAATCAAGCCGTAATGCTGGCAATGTGTGTCTTACTGGTGCTAAATTTATTAATATGCATGTGATATAGAAATAAAACATGGGCTAATTCTGCTTCACAGCAAACTTTGTCCGTTTCAGATGAATCACTTACAATAGCATTTCTAAACAACTCAGTCTACTTAAACAACAATTTATTATGTTCTACTTACATTTGACTTTTTCCAGTTTAAATATTATTTCATATTTCATTCTACAATTGTGTTTTCTAGCATAACATTTTAATTTGTAGTGTAATACTATTTTTGGATTATGGATGGTTAAAAGCTGATGATTCGTTTTCTAAACGGTTCATAAACGGTGGGTAAATATTTCACCATTTCATACCGTGTGTGATTTTGCATGTGACAAATCCTTTTTCTTATTAGCCCATTAGATTTTCTCACTACTGTGACCTCATATAAGCAGAGTCCCTCCCTTGACTTGTTGCTCAAATCTGTTTTTCTCAAGTGGGCGTGGCTCAGGAGTAGCTCATTTACATAAACACTGAAATGGCATGTTTGGAGGAGGAGTGAATAAAAATAGAGGCATTATCTGAGGGGTATTTCAGCTGGAGCATTAATACACACACACACACACACACACACACACACACTTTCTGAGCTCTAAGACTCATGTTAACTAAGAATAATATATGGGACCTTAAAAGTCTACAGTAATCATTATTATGCTTGAAACATATTTTTCTTATCCACTGTGTTATGCAAATGTTCATTTTAGTTCATCCATTTCACTTTTTTTAATGTTACACAGTCATCCTATTAACATTTGGACTATTTCATGCTAGTTAACTACATTTTGCATATATTAATTAATTGTAAGCTAAAACTAAAACTCAACAAGGCAGCCAAAGAAACCTTAAAAAGGTGAGACTGTAACCTTTCATAAATCGGTTAACACATGTTTCTCGATGTTTTCTTGTTGAGAAATTATCCAAACACTTAAATTGAAGAGTTACTTAATTAAGAGATATAACGGCGAACCAGCACCAGAGTGCTTTAATGTTTAAAAAGGAATTGCTAGGCACCGGAGGCTGACGCCTCATTAATCAAATCTTTCACTGCATGCAGTTTGAACTCCAGTGCATTTCCTCGCTTTCATATATATATATTTTTTTTTCAAAGCAGCATTACGCTTTCTTCTGTCCTTTAGCCAATGTTCTGTACTTGGAAAAGAAAAGCAGACCAATAAACCCCCGGGTCGAGGGTCACACGTGATGGAAAGCCACATGCACAAACAAGGCCAGCTTTGTGAAGTAAGGAATGAAACACTCAGGGTCATGCTGTTACTGGAAACCAATCAACGACAGAATGATGTGATGGAGGGGAGTCGATCTTCCGACTTGACTAGTTTATAATTTATTCATGTAAGAAGGCAAACTTGCAGATTATATTTGAAAGGTAGCACCAACAAATCATCAAGAAAAGCAACAAAAAACAAACACACAAACAAAATCAGGCAGGAGTAAAAATGTAATTATTCCCTGCTTATAAATCATTTTTCCATTTTGTATTAATTAGAAATCCCCCCCCCCCCATGTGACCTCATATAAGACAAGCCCCTCCCCCAGCTTGTTGCCCGGACTGTCTGGTGTTCTGTGGAGCGGCGTGGCTCAGGAGTAGCTTATTTACATAGACACTGAAATGGCGTGTTTAGAGAAGGAGTGAAATAAAGGCAGTTTGAGGTATAAAAATTAAGTCACTGAAGAATATTTCATCTGTAGAATTAACACACACACTTGGTGAAGCTCTGACAACTGTGTCAAAGAAATAATACAACATTGTTTAAAAAACTCTTTCACAGTTTTAAGTATTTTATATTTTTTTCCATGCTTTATGACTTCATGTTCTTTCTTTTCTAAGTCAAAAGGCATTGTGTTACAAAGTGTCTAATCGTTTTGACTTAAAGATCACATACTATTTCTTTAACAAGTTAATGCAGGTCTCAGAGCTCACCCAGATGAAAAAACCCTCAGACTCACTTTTTTCACTCCTCCTCCAAAAAAGCCACTTCTGCGTTTATGTAAATGAGTTAGTGCTGAGCCACACCCCTCTTGAGAACAGCATATCTGAACAACAAGCTGGGGGGGGGGGTCACATTAGTGGGAAATCCAGTTGTCTTGTTTAAGCCCTGAGCCAATACAGAAAAACGACAAAGCATTGTTTGCACATGCGATGCATCTCTATATCTAAGCATTTATTTAAATGTAAATAAAGCAACCAGTAAAGCAACCAGTCGCTCCATCATCAACAAACCTGAGTGATCAGTGAGAGTGAGGAAGACAGCATCTAAACATACCAGTTCACCGTAATACTCTACGT
>JAQQZT010000037.1:2661733-2678518 GCA_030068275.1 Clarias platycephalus | reverse complement strand
TAGATATATATATATATATATATATATATATTGTAGTTTCACCCCACCTTAATATATAACTGTTAAAAAAAAAAATTCATTATTCATTTAAGATTATATATATATATATATATAATCTTAAATCTAATCTGACAACCTTGTCCCCTACTTGTATTGATTGTTGTAACTAAAATACAACAGTATTGATATAATTGAATCCCTTTTAATAGGTAAATTAAGGTGACTGAAAAATACAAGAAAAAAAAGGGGGTGGCATAGATTTGAAAAAGGTTGATTCCAATCTGGCAACCCTGCAGCTGTCCCCATGATCATATGATAAGGGACTTGGATCTGCCCAAACCCACCTCCTCATTGGTGCACATAAATTAGAGAACAATAAGACTAATCAATTGGTACTATTATAGATTCAAGGATGTGTATACATTAGAAGGGTTTGTTGCTGATCCAAGTCCCTTATCATATGATCATAGATTGGAAAAGGGTTGATTCAACCTGGCAACCCTGTAGCTATCCTTATATCTTCCCAAATCCACATCCAATAATACTATTGGTACTATTATAATAAATTAATGGATGTGTTCATAAATTAAAAGCATTAGCTGCTGATTTTTTTCTTCTTCTTCTTCTTCTTCTTTTTTTTTTTTAGAAAAAAATAACCCTATGAATTATACATACTGTATATTAGTTTTGTTTGAATGAATTTGAGGTGTTTGTGAGCATTTAAACTTATTTCGATCCACCCTGGCAACCACATATCCTTCTTGTCATTACCATCTGTGTAGAATTAAAACGGTCATCACACTGAATTTATTTAATGCCATTCCGTGATGCATTTAGAAGGAGGATGGCTTGAATGCACTTGATTCAACCTGGCAACCCTGCAGCTCCCACTGTGATCATATTATACGAGACTTGTGTCGACAGGATCTTTCATATCCTCGTGCTTTTTCTCATTTTTTTCCTGCATGTTTCAGGAGCAGTCTTAAACCAAAATGACTAAATTAAAAAATGAAAATATGGCTTGATGGGCGTGTCCTAAATCAGATGTTTCCTGCAAGCTTGGTCTGTTTTTTAAGAATTAGTTTCATTTGCATATGAATTTTTGATAAATCATTTGCTGTGGAAAGATATATCGATGTGCATCACATGTATCATGTGGTTTAAAATGAATTCAGAGTGTTTTATAGTCATTTGAAGTGATGTTAATACAATCTGGCAACCCTGGCTTCCTTCATTCTTAACATTAACATTTGTAAAGGTTTATAATGTAATTGGTGACGGTATTGTTTCATGACTTTAATCCAGTTATGCGGAGGACGAATGAAAGGAGGGAGAAGAAGAAAGTGGAAAGAGACAACTCAATCTGGCAACCTGTTTTTTTTTAAGTAAGCAGGGGAATTTATGAAATGGTAAACAGTTTATTGGATCTGGCAACCCTGTAGCTAGCAGTACAAGTAGTATGTTAAAAGAGACACTTTATTAGACAGGATCTGTCCCATCATCCTCCTTATTCTCACCTCTGATAGGTCATCGAAAAAATGAACTTGAATAGAAAACAGGTTACCAGAATTGTTAGAATTAGATATATTACTGGGCGTGTTCCTCACTCATGGGCTCCTTCGATCTGTATTAATACGCCTAGTTCAACCAGAGATGGGTTGTGATTTTCCAGCTCGCTGAGACGGTGCTTAAACAACGGATTGATTGATTAATTGCTCGTTAGTCCACTGTTTTTAGCATTTTAAACGATCACACTGTGACCAACGAGAGGCTTTTTTTTAAAGCTAAGACACAGCACTCAGAGCAGTGTCTGTACAGATTCCGGTCGTCAGCCGAGTCTATTCATTTATGTCAGAATTAATGCAGGTAATGGAGTGAAGTGAGTGCGTCTGATTGGTTTCGTTCTCCGTGAAATCCCGAACACGTGATTGACAGCAGTCAGCGCCGCTCTGTGCTTGAGCACGATGAGATGGATTTGTGACGAAAACGATGCGAAAGGACTCTATTTACAGCGGTCGAGCATTAATCCGGGTTTAAAGAGTATGACTTTATGACCAAAATCATATTGTGACAACAGGACATGTGATTCATTCTGAATAGAACGTGACAGTGTGACTGAGGCTACATTTATATAAACTTTTAGAAAAGACAAATACATCATTTTTGACATGATCTCCTTGCTTTTCAATTCAATTCAATTCAATTCAATTTTATTTGTATAGCGCTTTTAGCAATTGTCATTGCCTCAAGGCAGCTTTACACAATCAAAAGAGTTATTTAAGTTCGTATGGAATGTGAATGCGTATGAATCAAAATGGTCAGTTTGTCCCTGGTGAGCAAGCCGAGGGCGGCGACAATACTCTTTCAATACTCTTTGTCCCATCTATCAACAAGCTTTGGCATTCCCTCATTAAAAATGTTTACGGCTGAGCTGCAAGCCACGAATGCACCGCTGTCTTCACTTCTTCATCAGAAGTGAATCTTCATCCTGGAAGTTCTGCGAACTGACCAAACAGGTGAAAGTCTACGATCAGGACTATAGGGAGGACGCTTTAACACCTCAAAACCAAGTTTTTGCAAGATCACGATGCCCTCGGATATCAGTCCTTTTTCCTGATAATGTTCCAAAACTTGCCCTTGAGAATCCCAGAAATCTGTAAGCATTGATGAATTTCCCAGCTGATGGTTGACTTTTTCTTGGTCTTTTACTCCCAGGCTCGTGTCTCTCGTCACCAGTAACGATTTCTCTTTAAGAAACTTTCACCTTCCTGATGGTATCGCTCCAGATTTTGTTCACAGATATCCAAACGCTTCTAAATGCTCTTCCATGAGTTGTTTGGGCACCAGGTACACCCTCAGACAAAATGATCACAGATCACTGTCATGCATAAGGCCACGTCTCACGTTCATGATTTTTGCAACGGGTCGCTACGAATGTAAAACTCGTGAGGATAGTCATGTGGTTTGAAAGAGTAAAAAAAAAAAAAAAATTGGGGGTGGAGCTACAGCATTTTATGATTTGTAAGTCTGTTGTCTGTTTCCCAATTTAAGGCCTTCTGTACGTGGATGGTATCAGCGGTACAGTAATTGAACCTTAAACGGATTATACTCTGTATATATATGGGATTAAAGGTTGATTAACTGATCTCAGAGCTTCCCAAGAGCTTTTTTTTATCCGTTAACGTCCCAGCTGAAATATCCCTCAGATACTGCTTTTTTTTGTTTAAATCTTCCTTTATTTCACTCTTCCTCCAAATGCACCATTTCTGTTTCATATGAGCTCCTGCTGAGCCACGCCCTCCTCCAGGTAACTGCAGAGCTGGTGACAAGCTGGGGGAGGGGGATGATCTTACTGTATATACTGTAATAGTATATACTACTGTAATAGTATATAATATCTTACTGTAATAGAAAGCTAGAAAGGAAAAAAAAAAAACCTCAATCTTAAAGGGCAACATTAGCCACAAACACCTTCAGTGCTGGAATCTAAATGAGAGTAGCGAATATGAATTCATGAGCCGGGATCCCTTCAGGTTCTCATGGGCTGAAAGGGAACGTTGGCTCTCTCGCTCATTAGCACGAGCTACGTAGCAGAGAGACGTCGCTGAGGTCCAGGACGCGACTGACGGACTGTTAATCGATGCTGCGTGGCTCGGTCTCAAAGTACACACAACACAGCGACCATTTTACTTTTTCACCAACGTCATTAGATGCTTCGTGTTAGCAGGATGGCTGCGACGGTGCTTTATATCACTCACACACACACACACACACACACACACACACACACACACTGACATTTCATTTCTTCACTCATGCCCTGGAGGCGGATATTTAGGTATGGCCAGTTTATTCGGATGAACTGTGAAAACAAGAGAATAATGATTAGCCTGTAGTGTTTTCAACACGTCTGCATCTCTGGGACAGCTTTCTAATATCATAGACAGTGTAACAGCCAAACACTTCGTGTCCACTTTAATAGGGACAGCTGTTCATGTAGTTTTCCAATCAGCCAATGGTGTGAGTGCAGTGCTTAACGTCATGAAGGTTCAGGTTCAAGAGTTTCGGGAACGCTCACATCACACATCAGAATGATGAAAAAGCGTGATCCGAGTCTGAGGTTCCTGTTCCTGACTGACGGGAGAGACGACCCTGAAACCCCAAGGTGTTGATGATGTTTGTTCTGAGATGCTTTTCTGCTCACCGTGGTTGTAAAGAGTTAGGATAGACTTCCTGTCAGATCAGGTCAACAGTGTGCTTCACCTTCTGCTCAGTCAAGGGTTTCTGTTTATTTTCCCAACATTCCAGCTTTTTACACATTTTTCTTAACTGATGCCCGAACATATTATATAATAATGAAACAATTAATCATTATAATAAATTACTGACGTTTGTTTCACGCTCAGTTTAAGTTTAATTTAAACAATTCTCAGGGGAACAATTCAGTGTTTCGACTCTTCAAATAAGTTCTTGGCAAGCCCGGCTAGTAAGGAATATAGAGGTTGGTTAGCGGTAATGTTATTTATTTAACTCTCACGCTGATCGTTTGCTTCCTCGATTCATAAAAACGGCATGTTTATTCTTGAAAAAAGCATTTTCCAAGATTTCGAAGCAAACCTAAGTTTTTAATTAATTAGTTAACGGTCAATCATTGACATTCATATTCTAGAGATCAGCATTTTCTCAAATTCTCAGACCAGCCCATCTTCTACCATCAATCAAACATGCCCCTCCCCCCCTTCTGGTGGCTTAGTGGTTAGCACTGTGGCCTCGCACCTCCGGGGTCCTGGTTCGATTCCCACCTCTAGTCTGTGTGCATGGCGTTTGCATGTTCTCCTTACGCTTGTTGGCGTTCCTCTGGGTTCCCTCCCACAAAGTGTTGGTTGTAAAAATGGAAACAGATACACCGGTCACCGTCAACGGCCTCTAGTTGGACTCCGGAGGTTCCGAGATGAATGGATGTGAACATTAACTGGAGCTCTTGACCTGTATTTGCAGGACGTTATGCGTTCCTCTGCTGCCACGTCACCAGCTGATTAGAGAACTCCAGCAATAAGATGACGTCCAGATGTTCCTAATAAAGTGGACGGGAGTGTGGAGTCCCGTGACGACTGGGAACGACTGGAATTGGATTTGAAACAGAAACGTATTTTGGCGCCGGAAACGGGTTCATGTATAAAATAAGATGCATTTTAATTTTAGCTGGATCAAAGTGTATGCTGTGTGAAATCGAATAGATATTGTTGTATTGTGCAGGGATTCAATCAGGTTAGGATTTTCACACGAACATGATTGATTATTTTCATGCAACAGCACAGCACGGGTGTTTTATTCCTCATTTAGCTTCTACGAGTTCAGCTCCTCTTCGGTGCACGAGTCGAATTCCGCGCAGCTCCTCTTTAGCGAGTTACGCCGTCACCGCCTGAGGCGTCGTTATACATGACAAAAGGCCAAGTGGAGCTCAAGCTCCCAAATATCCTTTGTTTTTCTTGGTCACAGAGGTCTTTCTCCTGCAGGCGTGCCGGCCATAATGAGAGAGAGCCCCTCGGACCTGACCAGCATTCTCATCACCTCACGCCTGAATATTATTTGCGTAATTAGTGGAAAGGAGCACAGCTGCACCCGCTCGTCACGACCACGCTTCGTAGACCCGAGCTACACGTCAGGGTCGGGCTGCAGCGTCTTCGTCCAGATTTGGAGAATAAATATTCACGTGCAAGCCAATGTGACATTTTAAAACTTCATTATCAGGAGCCGGAGAGCGAGAGAGAGAGCGGGAGAGCGGGCTCGGCTCTTCATATCTGCAGCGAGGAGAGGATGAGAGTGGGTGTGTTACATGCTGTCGATAGGCCAGTCACGACTGTCCCACTTTCCCCATTAATGTCAGGACGTGCTCTCAAAGGCTCTGATGATCTTTGGCCTTTTGGCTCGCACAGCCCACTTCAGCACTTCATATCAATATGTGTGTGTGTGTGTGTGTGTGTGGTGGCTGCTCTTTCCTTACACCACTCCTTTCCTCTGTTGATTAATCAACGTATTTTTGGTGAGCAGCTTTCGCACTTCCGACTTTCCCGAGAGATCAGTGCCACTTCTATAACCGCGCTTTTCTTTTGCGCTGACATTAACGATACCGCACAACAGATACACCGTTAAGTGCGTGTGATTGTCACACAGGGCCGCTTCGGAGACCTGCAGGATGAATAAAAGTGATTGAACTGGGGTGTGTCGGGTCACCATTGCGACTAACCGCCTTGAATATAAAGCGCTTGTGCTCCGTTTTTATTGCTTTTACAGGCAAAGCGGGAACGATCGCGCAATATTTAACTCCGCTGTCTATCCTTTTAAATCAGCAGGTGTGTTATATTAGTTTATCCCAAAGCCGGGTTCAGTTCTTGATCTCGATCGGTCTGAAATGTGTCAGTGCACTTGCTTTATTCTCTAGTTATTCTGCTGAACTGTGTTATCTTTTTTACATGGTGATAACACGAGCCATTTATTTAACTTCTTTGGAAGGAGTCTCCAGTGTCGGAGGTAAAACTGGACCTTAATGTTCCACAAATTAGTGGAAAGGAGCACAGTTTTGTTAATAAGTATGACATCTGTCAATGAGGTTGGACAATTGTTGTAGTGTAATTGGATCCGTTTTGTGCAACATTAACTCCTGTAACAGATTAGTTCCCCATAACCGCAGGACACGATGTGTTTTAGTCCTCACTAGTGATTGGTCGTTCATGAATGAATCTTTAACGCGACTCAGAAGAATGAGTGATTCGTTAATTTTCTACTGGCCGCGCATGCGCAAATCATCATAGGTTATGACTCTTCTACTCCGAGTCGTTCGTTCCTTTGTCACGTGACTCCCGCAGACGCTATGCGGTGCAATAGATTCAAAAGAACGAACGACTCAGACTGGAAGATACGAGAAGTGAGCTACTCATTCTGTTTATTATAATATTTTCATTACTGGAACTATAGCCAAAATTTGTGTTTGTAGACGTATTTGGGGTCTGTTTATTGAAAATGCAACGTTTTATTTTATTTCTGATCAAAAGAATGAAATGAACTAAATGACTCGAAAAAAGATTCGTTCTTTTTGATGAACGAGATTCAAAGAACCGAGTCACTAAATGATTCAAACTTCCCATCACTAGTCCTCACTTGCAATTTAATCATTGTTTTTTCATGTTTTTTTTTGGTGGTTGATTTATTTTGTTGATTCGTTTTAGATTCCAAATGGAAACACAATTTTGGAAGTTATTTAGCACTAAAAGTGTTTTATTAGACATGTTTAATAGTTTTTAATACTTTAAAACATGTAAGATACTGTATGTAGCTACTTGAGACAAATGAGGTTGTGAACATTAATGATACTGAATTGAGTCAAACTAAAAATAGTAATGCAAATAGGATTGAATCGATTCAAACATCTATGAGCGATTCACAATTTTGGTTGCTATGGCGATACAGACCATTCAGAAGCCATCGTTTTCATGGCTTTACAGTTTGTGAAAAGACACAAATACAATTCATAGTAAAGCTGATTCACTGAAAAGGAAAGATGGTGTTAAATAGAATTTAATATTCTGTACAATTAAAATAAATGAATAAATAAATACATGAATAAATAAAGGTTCTTTTTATTATTATTATTATTATTAATCTAAGTAGAATAATGGCTGACTTTGACATCACTGTTTTTGTACTGTTGCTTTGCTTTTTTTCCCTCTTCCCCCCCCCTGTCAGCCGGTGAGGGTTTTCTTGTTAGCACCTCTGGCTCCACTCCTGTGTCAGTTTTTACACAGCTGATAATGATTTTTTTTTTTTTTTTTTTTTAACTGGATGAGCCCAGGTTGATTGCTGCTTCATATTGTTTTTTTTTTTTCTACATTTAAGAAGAAGAAAAGCTTCTTTTCGGTGATTTTCTATTGGTTCCATTTATTAAGTCTGTAAATCTCATTGTAATAAGGCTGGCGGTGATGAAATCTTGCTCAGGACACACTTCATTGATTATTATTATTTTTTCTTTATCCTAATGTGAAATGAGAAAAAAAGAAACTTACAAAAGGCAGTCATTATTTTACTGACAAAACGACTCCCGTTCTGACACGACGTCTGATGGCGCGATGGCTGACGCAGACGCTTTCTCTTTGCGGGTTTTCTCAGCCGAATCATTCTGCCACGCCGGCTTTGGGGAAAGTGGGCGCTGAACAGCTTGCGATAAGGAAGCGTTCATGCGTTAAGCTCGGATTGTCAGCTCTCTTTCACGCTCGGCTTTCTCTCCTCATATTTACACAGGCCCGTTCTCTTTTAACGCTTAGAAAATATTGCTTTCATTAGTGGAGAGTTAATAATTTGCTTTTTGGTGGGTTTTGAGCATTGAGTGCTGTCTATAACCTGATGTGTGTAACCTTGCAAAACGCTCCGTAGAACACTTCAGTTACTACTGGTGCCTTCCATGATTCCCAAGATTATACAGATTTTTCTTTATGTGGGAAAGAAATGCTGCTGTGGGGTTTCTAAAGATGAAGAGCTTGAATGTCAAAACAATATATGAACATTTTTGTCAATCTGACCATTTTGATTCATACACATTCACATTCCATACAAACTTAAATTATTCTTTTGATTGTGTAAAGCTTCTTTGCAACAATGACAATTGTTAAAAGCGCTATACAAATAAAATTGAATTGAATTGAATTGTTAACATTATAAATAATTCTGGTCATACTTGCGCTAAAAATGAATGTACACGTTTACAAACACATGTATGCCAGCTAAGTACCTCTCCTGTGCTACCTGTTTGTCTTTAGTAGCTAGTCAAGTTTGCTAACCACCTAAAAATATTATTAGAATAAGTATTCGTTGCATTATGTCATACAAGACCAAGTCTAACGTTTGTGTAAACTAAGTTCGCTTGCGAGTTAGCCAACATTAGGCAATGTGTTCAATATGATTAGCTATATTCACCAGCAAACTAACGTACATTATTAATAATAACACTGCACTAAAATTGCCAGCTAAATACTTAGCATAGCTAAATGTACCTCTCCTGTGCTACCTGTATGTCTTTAGTAGTTAGTCAAGTTTGCTAAGCACCTAAAAATATTATTAGAATAAGTATTAGTCATTTTATGCTACCGTTGTGTATATCTTGCTAGCAAGCTAGCTCAGCAAGCCTTAGACTCATAAACCAAGTCTAATGTTTATGTAAACGAAGTTCGCTTGCAAGCTAGCCAACATTAGGCAATGTGTTCAATATGATTAGCTTTATTCACCAGCAAACTAACATATATAAGTAATAATAAAACTGCATCAGCTAATGTTGGATAAATGCTGCCAGCTAAATACTTAGCATGGCTAAATGTACCTCTCTTCTGTTTGTCTTTAGTAGTTAGTCAAGTTTGCTAAACATCTTAATATTACAAGAAGTACTAGTCTGCATAATGCCAGTTCACATTCAGTCCTAGCTAGCTCATATTATGCTAACATATTGTATAATGTTTTTAGTAGCTAGTCAAGTTGACTAACCATCTAGATAATATTATTAGACTAGCCTGAATTGTCTTTTTACATTTAACTAATATTATGCTATTGTATTGTATGTCTTGTGAGCAAACTACATAGCTTAAAAGGCTAAGTGTAAGGTTTGTGTAAACTAGGTTTGCTAGCAGGCTAGCCAACATTAGGTGATGTATTAAATATAAATAACTGTATTTACAGCAAACTATCTCACATTATGGAAGTAGCTATATTTACAGCAAACAGCATTTGTGAAGGAAACCAGTCATTTCCACATGAATGTATTCCCACAACCATGTGTTGTTTTCTTTCTGTTGTTTGTTTGTTTGTATCCATCTTTTGTTTCTATTTTGTGTGTTTTTTATTATTAGTAAAAGCGAATCTTATTTTAATCTTGGTAAACTGGCTATTATCCTTGTTAGAGTGGAGATAAAAAATGTTTTATTTTGTTTTTAGTAAGATCATACAAATCAAAATACCATAATTACAAATACTTATTATGCTAATATCACTAAACTGTCTATTATCCTGATTAAAGTGAACCGGATATGATGAGTATTTGGCTAAATTAGCCTCTGCTGCACTACCTGTTTGCTTTGTAGCTAGCAATGTTTGCTAACCTAAGTTTGTGCAAATGTGATTTGCCTGCAAGCTAGCCAATCTTTATTTATCTGCAAACTAACATAATTTCTAGCTTCATAGGAGTCATGGCAAACTAGCTGTTTTTTTTTTTTTTTTTTTAAAGGAACAAATCCAACTAATTTTTTTTTTGGTTTGTGTAAAATAAGAGCATACAAATCAGATTAGCCCACTAATCAAGCTAATGATGCTAAAGTGCCTATTATACTGGTTGAAGTGGACTGTGAAAAATCACAGGAATTGGCTGTTGTGTAAATTTTAAGTTACTTCTATCTAATTTTTTTTTATTTTTTAAAGCAGCTTTCAAGCCTTATGCAAGCTTTTTGAACCCCGTCGCTTTTAAAAAGGTTGCATAACCGCTCCGTATATGATAATGATTTCATAAAGCTCGCATTTCCACTAACACAATATTTCCATTATGATCACTTTTAGAGACGCCAGATCTGTGCGATTGCATTTCTGTGGAATCCTGGGATTTCACTCGAGACTGATGCACAATACTTTACCAGTCCATTTCAGTCCAATCTCATTTTCATCTCCATACTAGAGGCCATAACCGTAATCTTATAGAATTTCATTTCATATCATTCACCTTCAGCACAGAGACCTTCAACTCGGCTGCGATTTCAGAGTAAAAATAAATAAAATGAAAGCAACATAGGAGCATTAGGAATATATTTAGGTCTCCCAAGTTGCTGATACGGAGCGTTTCCTCTTTTTCCTGGGAGTAGCTCTTGTGCAAAGGAATGCTGCGTGTTTGCTGTCTTTGTGATGTGAAAACTGTGCACGCAGCTACCTGTTTATTTTTATATCTGTACCTCTAGCTCTTGAAAAAAGATAAAACTCCTTTGAAACATGAGGCTGTAACTTCACATCCTCTCTGCGTGTTTTAATCTGGCTTTATCTCAGAGTGGTTTCAGAATGTTGATCAGTACAGAAATGGTGGTGTGTGTGTGTGTGTGTGTGCTATCTCTGTTTAATAAAAATATTCAGTTCAGTTTTCTTTATATAAAGCTTTTAACAATGGTCTTTGTCGTAAAAGCAGCATTACAGAATAAAATAATTATGGAAATGAGTTTGGAAAGTGTGAGGAAAGATGTATAAATTTATAATTATCAGATTGTCCCAGAGGAGACGAAGAAAAACTCCCTGAGACGGCAGTAGGAAGAAACCTTGAGGGGAACCAGACCCAACAGGGAACCCATCCTCATTTGGGTGATTATTGGATATCAGGGATTGATCTGCATCATACTGTGTGTTAGGAGTCTATGGAATCGAGTTATTTCAAGGATAGCTTGCATTTTTATAAATGAAAAACATTTCTGAGAAAATGTCCGCTTTCAGTAAGAGTAAGCTTTTGAACAATGTGGCCGATATTAGCTGATGAATTTCCAGCAGGCCTTTGATCTCAGCACAGTTTTAAAAATCAATCAGTGGAGTTTTAGCAGATATGACCATCATTAGCTCATTTATTTTTTTTAGCAGACAAATGTATAAAATATGACTGAAACGATGCATCGACATAATAGATTACATCGATTAGGAACGTACGTGGACGTGCGTGTAGTGCCTCGATGTGTCTCAGTTTAGGGACGCACGATTTGACTAAAAGACAAAAAAAATCACATTGCAATTACTTAGACATATACGTATAATGTTGTGATTTAAACTAGTAAATTTACCATTTTGTATTCAAACATATTGGTCTAAGCCAACACCAATTCACTCATTAAGAGGCATAAATGAAGACGATCAAGAGCCTGTTTGCCAATATTTATTTACTGTATCTTCTCAAAATGAAAGAAAAAAATCAAATACTCAAATTATTGGCACACTTTACATAAACTCCCAGCTATGCGTATACAACCTGTAATAAATTGCAGCCATTTGTCTTTAAATAATTGCACAGGTCGATTTTTACGTGAGTAATTGTGCATTGTAAACTGCACAGTCGCGGTGTTTACGTTCGTCCCCTCTTTTTGGTGGCACAGGGTGGAAAATGAGACTTTATCCCCAGAAATCCGAACAAAGACCTGGTGAAATGTAGCACTGAGTGCTTCGTAGAACCGAGAGTCTCACCAGAGCAGCACAACTGCTGTGTGCTCGAGCATCTCAAACGGAAACACCCCGGTGCTCTCTGACCTCAAAACTGACGAGACAGCAGTGTAAATATGTATTACAGTGAGTTTAGTCTTGAGTGTTGTTAAGCGACGGTGCCTGGGAGTCGCTGCGCTGCTGTCTGTTGTGTTTCAGACAAGAACTCGACGGGAGACTCTCTAGAGCAGATGTTAATGGCCAGCCTCGCAACGGCGCTTTCTAGCTCTTTGGCAAGTTGTAAAGTTGTGTTTGCTGATGTGCGCCGTATAGGCTTTTAAAACTAAACTAGATTCATTTAGATCGCTGTCAAGTCTGTAAGTCGGGGTGCACAACCCTTTTTGCAGACAAACAAAACCAGTTTACAGTACAGTTGGCACTTGCTACTGAAATCGTTCAGTGATGTGTATGAATAGTGTCACATGGGGCCTGGAACTCATCACAGGGCACAAGGCAGGGTTTATCCTGGGTAAGTCATCCACATGTTGTGCACTAGTTTAAGGGATAACCCAGGGCAAATGTTGTGTAGATCTTGTGTTAATCAGAAATAATATTTTTCTTCATTTATACTAGTGCTCCTGGAGTTAATGCTTCTTATAATCACTAGACAGTTATTCAGGATATATATATATATATATATATATATATATATATATATATATATATATATATACCCATGCTGGAGTTTACCCGGTCACGGCAAATATCCAGGCTAGATTGATGCCCTAGTTCTTGGGTCATGAAGCTGTAAATGAATTCTGCATGCACAGTTGACTCAAAACTTATAACACTCGGCAGTGATGACAGTTGATTATTTTCTTATAAAAGCGTAACCATTGTATTTTCCCCCCCTTTTGCAGCAAACATGGCAGTTTGTTAATTATTATTAAACCACCACAATGTCATCATTTTTATGCTTTTACGGTTTTATGTTACGCTTGTCCTTTAATTCTATTTAGGCATGACGATCAAAGTTGTGCTGTTGTACCGAATATCATAAAGTTAGCGCAGCCATGCTGATTATCAACACGACAGCACAATCTCGAGGGTGATATCGCTTTTATAGAACAGTCGACTGGTATTTGGTGTTTGTGGAAGCCTATCCCAGGGAACTATATAGGCATATAGGGTATGAGGCAGGAGACACTGCAGGACACGGGCACACACACACACACACACACACACACACACACACACACACACACACTTACACACCCAGTCATGTACTACAGATAAATTTGGAACCACCAATCAGCCTACACCACATGTCTCTGGACTGTGGAGGAAACCCACCAAGCTCTAGACAGCACTGACTGGAGGTGAGATTCGAAACCCTCAACCTGGAGGTGAGAGGAGACGGTGCTGTATATAAGCAGCGTTCAAGTCAAAGCGGGACTTTTGTCTTTTTGTTCAGAATAACAGAACACAGTCCTGAGAGTAAACACTCCCTTTATTCCTCTATATAATCTCTACACGAATGCACTTAGCCCAGTGTTTCACTAGTGCTTGGACACCATCAAGGTGGCATTTTGGGGTGAGGGTTAGTTGGGCTTTTGGTTAAGGCCACCAAGACCACCCCATGACCACCAAGCTGACAATGTTGGGCCCTTAACCCTCAACTGCTCAGGTGTATAATGAGAGAAAAAAAAAAAAGTAATCACTCTGGGTAAGGGCGTGGCAAATGCTGTAATTTCAGTAAGTTTTTCTCAGTACGCCAGAGCCATGATCGGACTTCGAGCTAGCTTGGGTTATATATTTAATGATCCTGGAAAGTTGTGCTGACAGCCGGACAGCCGAGCCCACAGAGAACCGCATCGGTACGGCTTTAGACTACAGATCGGATCGTCTCAGATCTCTACTGTATCTCACTCTCAGCTCGGAACCTGCTTCAAGTCTGAAACTCTGGCCTCCCCGGAGTTCCTTTAATAGACCAAACATATGGAAATGGCTTGAAGCGAGGTCAGGACTGTACGGAGGATGTGGCAATAACTCCCAGCCGAGTTCCTGTAACGTGCAACTGGTGTTGGTGAATGAGTGTGTGTACAGTTCACACAGACGGATGCGTCTCTTCTACAAGTTGGCCATAAGGATAAGGTGTTCCACTCGCTGAATGTTCACAGGAAAAAACTGCAGCGGGCTCTGAGCCACCTCAGCCCGGCGTCGTCATTCACGGCCTTCTTTAAAACGTTTGCACCGTTCAGATGTTTTCCTGCAGGTCATCACCGTACTGTGCTTGAAGTCTTGTGTAAACGTCAGCCGCGTTTTTAATCCTTAAATCAAGTCCTGATTTGACTTGAACGCCCCTCATGTATAAGTATGTTTGAATCGGCCATGCGTTAGACAGCTGTCCTTATTCTGCCTTTTGTAAATAGGCCTGAACTTCGGTGCCATAAAACACCGCCTCTGTCCTTCGAGCTAGCTCGGGTTATATATTTAATGATCCTGGAAAGTTGTGCTGACAGCCGGACAGCCGAGCCCACAGAGAACCGCATCGGTACGGCTTTAGACTACAGATCGGATCGTCTCAGATCTCTACTGTATCTCACTCTCAGCTCGGGAATCTCCGCTCCACAGTGACTAACGTGACGTCTGTCTATTTATAAAATTCACAAGCAGATCACACACTCGTTCGGTGCATTTCACAGCGTTGTATATTTATACTTATTTTCCCAGTGTGTCACAGGACCAGAGCTGCAAACGAGGCCGTCTCGCATGTCTCGCATCCGCAGCGCTCTGAGAATCTCTCGGTTCTGTCCAGAGAGGAGACACGGCTTCCAGCGTTGTCAGGATGAAAAGCCTTTTCGTTCGCTGACATAAATCTGACATTCACTTCTTTCTGACAGCAGTGCAAAGTCTGTAGTTTACTGCTGAGACGGAGTTGTGATACACTGCTTTTCTATCTCTCTCTCTCTCTCTCTCTGGTGGACACTCTGACATTCAACGACTCCGAATTAAATCCTGTCTTTTTATTTTAGTTTTTATCTTTGTGCTGTACGTAAACAGGTTTATTTCCTTAATCACCCCAATCATATCCGCATCTGTTAATAACCGCTCTGATCAATTTTGCCCTGATTAAAAGTCTATTAATTGGACAGAATTTCAGAAGAGCTGTTATTTATCACTAACGACTGGAAATTATTATTTTGCAGAAACTGAAGTGTTGACTGGCACCCAGCTGGGTTCTGCAGCACAGTTACACTGTTTTAATGGAAATGTTCTTAAAATGAAAGAGAGGTTCTCGATGAAATATGGAGAATACGCTCAATTCTGGAGTGAAATGTTTTCCCCAGGAACCTTGTTTGTCATTAGCCCACGTGTAGCAGGTTCTTTTTGTTTCATTCACTCTAAATCTACTGAATATCAGGTGTGTTTTACTGTATGACCTCGGATTTGCTTAAATTTAACGGTGATTAATTAGTCAGCTTTATATCAGCTCGATAGCTCGATCAGTTTTCTGATTAATCATTCTATTAAAATATCACATTTTCATTCTTTTTGTTTCGTTTTTACGCTTTATTATAATAATTTTCATTCAAATTATGCTCATTAAAATGCTCATTAATAATGATAAGAAATAATCCAGCACTTTAATGTGTGTTAATAAGTTAACAGGTTTGGTGATAAGCCTCTTACCTCACAGCTGAAACGAGCGATTAAACAGCGATTACGCAATTTATTGGTCGATTTGATTAATTGAATCAGTGGCTCAGTTTTCAATTCAGAATTGATTTTAAATTCAAATCAGGTCAACTTAAAAACAGAATTGATAAACCTTGTGGAAAAAAAAAATACCATAGCTTTACAAAAAATACAAACTTCTTGCATCTTTTTCAAATACTCGCATTTTGCAAGAGTGTCGCTGCTTCATCTTCTTCTTTTAAGTTTCTTGGCGATCAGTGCGATACCGCCACCTACTGGACTGGAGTGTGGAGCAGAAGATTGGCAGAGACATTAAAACAAGAAGAAATAAGAAATATAAAAGTCAGATGTAGTGCTAGCGAATCAAATAAATAAAAAAAAACTCTAATCGAATCACGAGTATCTACTGTATTTACTATTCCCAGCTTTAAACATCTCTGAAACAAGTTCCTGTTCTCACTTATGCTATAGCAGCTACAAACAGCCGCTCAGCAGCCTCTCTCTTGGCGTTTGTAGGATAATAAAAGCACAGCTCGTCATATTTTGAGAAACGTAAAACTCCTAAAGTTATTGTTATGACACTGGAGACTCCTTCCATAGATACAGAGTTTCTTTAAGCAAACTTCATATTGACTATCGCACACATTTCACTTGCACAAGTCCCTGTGAAAGAGCTCTTGCTATAGAATGGTGACATATTAGATCCAGTCCTACAATTAATTAATTAATTAAATTTTTTTATTTTTACTGATTAATAGCGATGATGGCGTTTAGTTCTATTTACTTGAACCTAAACTCATTTTCTCCATTTAAATTTTTGGGGGGGGGGGGGGGGGGGGGGGTGGGGGGGGGGGGGGGGGGGGGGGGGGGGGGGGGGGGGGGGGGGGGGGGGGG
>JAQQZT010000037.1:2635701-2651322 GCA_030068275.1 Clarias platycephalus | reverse complement strand
ATATAGTATACTAATATTTTTTCGATAAACTCTATATAAATTCCTGTTTATTTTACCTGTAATAAATTGCAGTTTTTTGCATTTGAATAAAAGCTCAGGTCCACACTGCGATTTCCATTTTTAATTGATTAACTGTGCAGTGAAATGACCAAAGTACAAACCCATGTGTTTATGAGGTCGTCCATGCTTTATTCATCTAACAAAAAGAAGAGGCATGGCATTAACACAACACCGAGAGTTGTATTTAGCTAACTAGCTAGCTGTTAGATCAGAAGTTTTAAAATGTTAATAAATTTGACCCTAATTCTGGTCAGTTTAATCACTAAGGAGACTTCACTATTTAAACTTTTATACATAAGATAAGCATTAGTTTGTTTGTAAGTTGATGATATTACAGTCCAAACTTCTCCAAAAATGTAATATCTAATATATTTAGGTAAAATGACACCAGAAAGGAAATATTTTGCAGTTGGACGTGTTTTAGTGTCACGGACCAAAGAGGAGCTTCCTAGCTTTCTAGTTAAACTTTTGATAGGACGTCGCGATAGCAACAGGCTAATTTTAGCATGGTCATGTGACCAGTTGCTGCGAAGATGAGAACCGAGACAAAGGAACAATTGGAAAATGATTAATATTCATTGCTGCTCTCTGGACTTTGTTCTGTTTATTCAGCGAATGATCACATTACATTACGCGTATGGAAATGCCGTCAGCAAAACTCAGGAATTTTCTCCCGAAGCACATTTTTAAATTTCTTACATTCATTACGCGTCGAGAGGAACCTGTCCGCCGCGCTGACCCGCCCCACACCCGTCTCGAGCCCTTTGATTCGGTTAAAACGTGATGAAACGTAAATGATGAAACCTGTATGTAAACCGTGTGTCGTGCAATAGTTACACCTCAGTGTCTGTGCGTGTCACTGCCGAGGAAAAAGAAACCCTTAAAATAAAAAAATCCCTCCACAGGAGCGGCGCAGCAGTCGGTGTTGCCGGCAGGTGAAGTCATTTCTGTTTGAAGTGACTGTATCTGCAGTCACTGATGTGCGAAAACATCACATGAATCAATACTGAAAAATTGCTTGGTGAAGAGCAGATGGCACAATGAACTGATTGCATCTGTGTTACAGCACGAAAACCCGCCGCTCATGAAATGTGAGTGAAAGGGGGAAAAAAACATCCAGAAACCTTAAAGACCCGCCGCACTCTGAGACTTTTAAACAGTTCACTTAACGAAATGATTATTACTGATGGACCGATCCATATATATATATATATATATATATATATATATATTTTTTTTTTTTTTTTAAGTGTAATTTTTGGCCGTGTCACTGATATCAACAGCTCTGAATAGTAGATGATTTTCATCCATTAACCAAAAAATATCAAA
Source organism: Clarias platycephalus (assembly GCA_030068275.1). Classification (NCBI taxonomy): domain Eukaryota; kingdom Metazoa; phylum Chordata; class Actinopteri; order Siluriformes; family Clariidae; genus Clarias; species Clarias platycephalus. The sequence continues at coordinate 2,649,933 of JAQQZT010000037.1, read as the reverse complement.
TATAAATTGTGAACAGAAAGATTAACAATACATTAACATTTTGACTAAATATAAACACATTTGATTAAAGCGTCCCGAATTGTTCTGATTTGAAATACTTGACAGTTCTTTGCTCTCTTGATGTCAAATTCATTAATTCACTTATGAACAGTCCAGGCCATCCTGTGGAAATAATACACTGTACTGACAATTACAAGGGCTGTACTGAAACTAATACAAACATGGGCATAACTGAAATGGGTCGTTAAAATTGCACATGTTGAAGTAGAGTCGAGACTCTTCCTGTAGCTTATACGCAGGTACTACTCATCGTATTCTCCATAACAAGCGATGCGTTTGAACCCGAACCACCTTTGAAAATCCACTTTGTTGCAGTTGCTGATCGGTGTTTATGGAGGTGACTCTATTGACAAGAGCGATGTGAACCAACATTGACGAACCACACAGTAATGATCTGAGAACAAAAACTGATTACTTATGTTCCACCACGTATCGCCAAAAGCGTTTTATTTGTGTGTTTGCTTTTAAGATGTTGCTATTATCCTACAGGTGGTTCGGTGGTAGAATTATAACTATTACATCATTGACAGAACATTTGCATAATGCAGGATGGTTCTTGGCGTATCTTCACAGTTGAACACTCTTTGCTTTAACCAGGGGTCTCCAAATCCAGTCCTGGAGGGCCAGTGTCCAACACAGTTTGGTGATTCTTCTTCTTCTTAAACACACACTCGGGTATGTCCGGGATCGAAGTCAGGAATGTGGGAACGACTCCTGATGGGATTATGATGTACATTTTAGATGGGACGCATTTCATGTTCGAATCCCGTCGTCAAAGGCAAGTCTAAAGGCAAATCATGTTAAATCAAATTTTAAAAATCCAGTCCAAGGAAAATCAAATCAGATCAAAGATGAAAAGTGCACAAGACAATCAAGCAGAAATAAAGTAAAATATTGAGAGAAGCTAATCTGTTTGTTAAATAAATGAAGCAGTAAAAATCAGTAAAAGAATAAGAGATGACTCGACAGGACAAAGCTGGAGCATTGATTCTACAGACATTTAAGCGGATCAAATGCCTATATGATAAAACATATATATAAATGTTATTAATTCATGGAATTAAAAGAGTCCATGGTGTGGGATGTGTCCTTCTATAAAGGGTAAGCTGTTCTGTAATTCCCTCTCTGTTGGAGACCGAGAGCTGGTCACCTTTAAATGTTCAATTGAGTCTGTGGAATAGTTAAAGAATAGTTGTCAGGCCTGATAGATGACCAGAGCGGTGCTGAATCACCTTAAAAAAGTTTCCCTGAACTTTCTCTTTGATACCAGTTAAATTCGGTCCTGTAGAATAAAATATTGCTTAGACTGGTTAATGCTGCACTGGAACATCTCTACACGTTCTCTACATCTGATTTAAAATGCCTGGCTCTTCATGAGTATGAATATTCCTCAACATGCTAATCAGATAGCCTCCTGCCATCCTGATCAGCTAGCCGGCGAGTTAAATTCTGGGAAATTAGCTCGGGCTGATGTGTATGAGCAGGAGTTGGAGGGACGGTTTGTTTTCGTACTCATTTACTTTCGTAAAATAATAATGAAATATAATGTTATACTAAATAAATACAGTGGGGCAATAAAGTATTTAATCAGCCACCAATTGTGCAAGTTCTCCCCCTTAAAAAGATAGTTGAGGTATAACTATGATGAAAATTACAGGCCTCTCTCATCTTTTTAACTGGGAGAACTTTCACAATTGGTGGCTGACTAAATACTTTATTGCCCCACTGTATATACACTAGCCAGAAAGAACATTGTGGTTATTTTTCAGTTAAGATTCTTTGTTTTTTTTGCTTTGATCCCTCTTGATGTGGGCGTGGTTATCTTTAGTACCAATCAGAACTGGCTATCTACTTCCATCAGCTATATATTTTTTTACCGCAACTACAGAAACTAAACTGATATCTTTCCTGCTGTATATATTTTAGTTAAAAACTAAAGCTGGATCTTTATTCTGAATTGTGATTAATGATTAATAATTCATTGATAATCATTAATTGCCATTACGATGTAAATTATTAAGATAATATTGAGCAGCAATGTTTGTTTTGCATTAGTTTTCTCCGTAGCTTACCTAGCTATTCAAAGACAAATTTTTTAGCCCCATTTCAAAGCGCTAAAAATGGAGACTCATTCCAGAAATATTAAGTAAAAACTTTTGTTGGAAAAAACTCACCATATTAACAAGTACAGTTTTTTAAATCTAGCTACTTTGTTAGTATACTTATGATGACGTATTCTGTGATTTGCAGCTGTATTGTTATTATTATTATTATTATTATTATTATTATTATTATTATTATTATTATTATTGTTATGAATCTCACAGCTGCTGTTCTAGAGATATTAATCAGCAGCTTGTGGCCAATCAGATAGATGACCAGAGTAATAAACATCCCTGTAATTAAAATGTAAAAGCTTTTCTATTTAGAGCTCAGGGTCGTTCGGGGCTTGGAGTGATCTCTGTAATATGTAAATAGTGCACGAGCATTACCGGACACTCGCCCGACAAATTTTAGGTCGTGTTATCAGCTGCTAAATTAGCAGGCTTCTGTCTCCGAGAAGGAATTCACTGGGTTGCCCAATTAGCAGTGAGACGTGTCGGGCTGTGAGTGTGTGTCACGAGGGAAGAGACGGAGACGGTGGTGGAAGCGTGTCATCCATCATCACAACGGCTTTAAACCTCAGCGTTCTTGGCAGAGCAAAGGCCTGTTCGGGCCTCAAACGACACGGCGGCGGCGCACAGCATCACCGAGCAGCAGATTTATTTTCAGCTCATTATTTTATTAGACATGTGCGGTGCTAGCGGTATTACCAGAGCCAATAAATGGTATTATTTAATGAATGTGGAAACATCCTACACTGTTCTGAAGGACTGTGTGTGCTCTTAATGATGTAACGGGTGCAAAAAACAATCTGGAGGATGGAATACAAAGAGTGCATGATTAGTTAAGTTTCAGTCTTTCACATTTTTGCTTCATGTTCGACACGAAAACTGTTTTTTTTTTTTGTACTTGGTTCTCCTTGAAGTGATCTATTATACGCGTGTATCTCTCGATTGTCCTTGACTGTGTTCCTCCTCCTGTTTCACCCCATGAAAAACCTGAGGCCTAATTAGTTCTAATGTAATTATTATTCCACACCATTTCACAAACGATTCCGTATTTATATTTATAAAAAAAAAAGTGATGTTTCTTATTTAGAACATTGCCAAGGTGGTTCCACCTATAACTCGTTGTTGTAGAGCTGTATAAGGTACCTTTAATGGGTCCCTCAAAGGCACTTAAGAACAATTTCATGTCCTAGGTTCAGCCTTAACTTGATTTAACTACTGTATCTTGAACCTTTCAGAAGGTCAAAATGAAAGCAAAATAGAAAACTTTAGGCTGAAATGCTTTCCAAAGTGGTTCTGCTTAGAAATTGTTTTGTAAAGTGTTTTCCAAAGTAAGAGTCTAACTCCTGACAGAAGTTCCCACATAGGGACCCACAAACCATTCCAGGCCTTTTAATGTTCCTTTAATAATTTTTAGGTAGTTATTGGTTCTTAGTTTTCTAAAGAAAATGTTCTAAATAAAATCTTCAGTGTTTTATTAAAAGGGTCATCTTACGAACCATAAAAAAATGTTTTTTAGATGCTTTTTTTTTTTTACTTTTCTAAATAGTCCTTTAAGAATCCTTTAGATTGTTATTGGTTCTTATCTTTTTGCAGATGTTTTACTTGGACGAAATAAGAAGATTCTCTATTTTGGAGTTCTAGATGGAACCTTTAAGAAGTACAAAAAAAAAACGAGTCTGTAGCTAGCTAGGGTTAGGGACGTTTTGCAGTGGAATGTTGTCCAAGATGGTGCTACTTAAGAAATTATTTTATCGGTTTTGAACATGTCGGTTTTGCTGCGTTCTGTGTGGAACCAATAAACCAACCAGAGCTTTAGGGTTGGAACCTACAATAGGATGATCAAGCTTCTTTGCAGAACCTTTAGGAAATACATGGTTCCAACCATTATTTGAAAAGTTCTTAGCTGTTTAAAGAGGTTTTACTTGGATGCTACTCCAATATAAAAATACTTTGTTGTCAACTTTTCAAAAGAACAAGGAAAGAAAAAGGCTTTAAATAGAAAGATCTAAGTTAAATGCTCTCCGATGTGGTTCTATTTGAAGAGCGATTTTAAAGAGGGTTCTATCAGAGAACTTTTTTTTTCTGTAGGGTTCAATATATCTAGCCTTAATGCATTTTCTAATGTTTACCTTTGAACCAAACTTCTTTGCTGAATCTTTGTGGAACCTTGATATAGGTTTGCAAGTTGAAGTGGAACGTTATCTAAAGATGCTCTGCATTTTGGAACGGGTTCCTTCGATAACTCTGTGTTGTAGGACTAGCTACTGTATTATTGTTTTGTCAGTAGAACTTGAGAACGATTTAGAGTCCAAGCGTTAACCTTTTTAATAGGTTCTTTAAGGATTTATGGGTAGTTTTGGTTTGTAAATAGAGAATACATAAAAGTTTATTATTTTTGCTAACAAGGTCAATCCAGAGTTTAAGATTTTAAATGGTACTCCAAGGATGGATTTTTTTGGATAGATTTTTGGCTTTTTAAAGAGTTTCTACTAAGATAGGACTCTTAAAGCAACACATGGACGTATGGAACCTTACAGGAGGAAATTAGATCTTTTAGACTGACATTTTGAAGTTCTATGTGGAACGTTTTCTAGAGTGGTTGTACTACTACTTGAAAACCTTTTTAAAAATAACATCATTTAACAAAAACAATCATTTAACCTGTTTTTTGTAGGTTTGCACATAGAACCTTTAACCCCCAAAGCTAAGGGTTGTAGAATTACTGCTTTCTCCAAATTCTCTAAATTTGGTGGTTTTGACTAAGTTTCTTTGTTGAACTTTTGTAAAAAGACTTGAAGTAACCTTTTTTATTTTAATTTTATTATTTTTTTTTAGAAATGTTCTACTTATCGCAGTGGGTTTTTCTGATAACCCTCTGTTACGGAACTCTATACAGTCGTCATGACGGTTCTCTCAGAGGAACTTTTTAGAACCCTACTGTAGATTTAACCTTTTTCAATAATTCTGGGTTCTTAGTTTTGTAAAAATGTTCTACAGTATAAAATATTTTAAGATTTAATTTAAAGGACAAACTAAAGAATTATGAGCGCTAGATTTAACCTATTATAGGTTCTGTGAGGATTCTTTCTTTTCTTTCGATAGTTGGGTTTGTGCTGTTTTAAAGGCAGGCTGCACATAGACTCTGTAAAGGTTTTATTGCAAGAACAAATCAAAGAATAATTGTGAGGGAAAACCTTTAGAGTTTATAAAATTTTTAATTGAGTGTTTTTGTATTTAATTGAGTTTCCTTCTATCTTTAAACTCATTGTTCTCCTCTCCTCCTGAACGCCTCTGTTGTAGTGCTCGTCTAAAGGCTTTAGAGTTCTAGATTTGAATATAAAAATATTTTTAATTCTAGCCTTGTTTTGTAATATCACTTGGGTCCTAGATTGAATGTTTCTAAAGTGGACTTGATGAAACCTGCTTTAGTTCTTGGCAGAACCTTTGATGCTGCAGGAAGATCTTGGGTACAAGTCCTCCTAAAACAGACCTAGTTTGAGACGTTTAAAAACAAATGATCGTTTAACTCTGATGATTTTGTCAGTAGTTTTTGTTTTTTAATTTCCGACACTACGTTCTCGTTTTGCGGGGACAGAAGACATCGTGTTTACGTGTTTATGGTGGTGAGATATTTAAGATATTTTTCCGGGTACGGCTCCCCTGTACATGGCAGTCGTCTCTCTTCCTTCTGAAGGAACGGGTAATGATTATGTACAGTCACACTGGCTAAGTGCCACCTCTCATCTTCCCACAGGCTTCATTTCTGACCACCTGCTCCCTGCAGACGTGACGAGAAAAACGTCCTACGCTTCGCATTTTGTTGTCGAGTCGCACAAGATTCCCGTTCCTGCTCCCTTCACACCTCCAACACTGGGTCACTCTCATGTTACTGTGTGTGTGTGTGTGTGTGTGTGTGAGTGTGTGTGTAATCAGTGTTTCCATTGTAGTGGCGCTAACCCTCTGAGCCAGCACACAATTTTGTCCAGTTATATAAAATATCTCTCTCATGCCGGTTCCAACAAAACCGTAAACCCGGAGCAGTTATCTTTAACGCTTATTTATTTATTTTACGGCTTTAAAAATGACCGTTTGAATCAGGAATGGTGTTGTGTTATTTTTTTTCACTTCGCATCTTCGCGTTCAACTTTTAACAAGCGTGATACTGTAGGTTTATATTAATGCGCTTTTCATAATACGTAACGATAGTTGCCATGGCAACGACTCATACACAGGGAGCCACACCATGGACGTGCCACTTAATCTAAGCCTGATAATGTTTTTATTGTTACATGATGCTGTTGATCCGTTGGAGTTCTTATGGAAGGAGTCTCCAGTGTCGGTGCCTTAAAAAAAAAAAAAAAAAAAAAACAGATGTGATTTGACGTTTTTTTTTTTTTTTTTTTTTTTTCTCTGTAAAATGACAGTTTTTTTGACTTGTTTCAGGGACGGGAATCACCAGGGACCAGCTGACGAGATATTATCGTGGTACCTAGCTGCCGATTAGATTTGTATTGTGATTCCGTTAGTATCATGATTTTAATACCATTCCCACTTGATATTATTTTTATTTATTTTTTAGATTTTGTTACAATTCTGAACAAGCTTCGGAAATCATTCACTCCGACCACGCAGGACGCTGTGCTGCCTGCCAATGTGTGTGAATACTATAGAGTGCACCACCTGTAGGACTATAGAGGAACTGCAACATGTTACCACCTCAAGTGGTATAAAAATTTATAAATTAAAATTAAAATGGAAAAAAAAAAAAAAAAAAAAATATATATATATATATATATATATATATGAGGTCCGGGTGGTGATACATGACTTGCCACACAAGTGGATCGCGGTATGTAACTGAAACGGTCTTTTAACTTCAACTTCGGGGTCTTTGTGTGTGGAGTTTGCATGTTCTCTCCGTACTTGGTGGGTTTCCTCCGGATGCTTCGGTTTCCTCCCACAGTCCAAATACATGCAGATTAGGTGAATCTGTGTTTCCAAATTGCCTGTAGTGTGTGAAAGAGTGTGTGAGTGTGTGTGCATGCTCTGCAATGTCTTGGCACCCTATCCAGGGTGTACCCCACCTCGTACTCTGGGATAGGCTCCAGGCCCCCCCGCGACCCTGAATAAAAGCGGTAAAGACGATGAGTACGGAATTTGCCGTATTTTATTTTCATCAGTATATAAATTTCTCTGCTCAGATTAAACATTTGTTTTAGATTCGAGGGAGAGAATAAATGAGTCATAAATCTGTCATATGTCAAGTTTTTTGTCAAGTTTTTAAAGGTTTTCATGTCATCAGACCAGAAGCCTTCCCTCTTGCTCCTCCTCCTCCGTGTGCTAGCGTCTGTTCTAGCGTTCGGGCTTCTCTCTTTTCTGAGGCTCATACGATAAATATGCAGCGACTACGGAACACGTGGTACGATACGATTCGCGCCGCACTCCTGATGCGGTGTGATTTAAGTGATCTGATTCAACACAGTGCAATTCAAAGTGAAACAATGTGACAGAATGATGCAAAGGAATGATGCAGTGCAGAACAATGAGTCTGATGATTTACTAATCAAATAAAAAAAAACTTTCCACAAACTCGTCATTTTGCGCCATTTTGTACGTTTCAACAGAACACGTTTAATACGTCTGGATGCTCGAGCTTAACACGAAGCGCGACATGAAAACTTATGTGCTTAAGACTTTTTAAACAGCAGGGAGGCGAATACACCAGTGAGCAGCAGAAAACACTTTCTATATCACAAACAACAAAACATTTTTTCACAGCCTTCGTTCTGTCTAACACTTTGAGGCAGGAAGGCTTTACAAATAAAGAAAGCTAAAGCAAGAGTGGAATCTTAGCCAGCGGCGGCCTGATTTGCGACTGTCTTGGTCGAGTCTAATTTATGAGTTTTATTCCATGTCTGATCTGCTGATTCGGATTTTCAGCTCTAATTGAAAGCGGACACGGACATGAAGCTCACGCGTTTAGACGCCGTCAGATTAACAGAAAGCCGCGCATATCTGAGCGGGCCTACGCAACGATTTATTCACAATTAGTTTTTTTCTTTTTTGCATTTCGTAAAAGATATTTTAAATCAATTAAGTTTGGATCAATCAGTGTTGTTTGGGAAAATAGGAGAGTATTTTGACTTGTATTTTTTTTTTATTGCTGAAGTCGTACACGAGTGTTTTTCATTTTAAGTGTGGCTTTTTTAATTATGACATTTTATCACACAAACTCCTACATCATAAAACAACGTCTATTCAATTCAGTTTTATTCGTGTAGCTCTTTAAACAATGGAAATTGTCGCCATGTGTCCTTACAGGAATCTAAAAAAAAGAATGAATAAATAAATAAATACATAAATACATAAATAAATGATTGTGATATATAATTTTTTTTAAATAAACCAATAACGTGTGTCATGAGATCAACCACTGGTGAGGAAACTCCAGAATAAACTTTTAGATTAGATTAGATTAGATTAGATTTAACTTTATTGTCTCTGCACATGTAGGTACTCCTAAATCAGGCGCTCCGGGTTTAGACGAAACTTTTAAACTAAACTAGAGAGAGTGATGCCAAAAACTCGATTGGCCCTAACACCGAGTCCTGACCTCAGCCCGATAGAACACCTCTGGGATGAATTAGAGCGGAGACCGTGAGCCACGCCTTCTCATCCAACATCGGTGACTGACCTCACAAATGCGCTTCTGGAAGAACACTAAACCTAAACCTTATGGAAAGCCTTCACAGAAGAGGTGAAGCTGTTATAGCAGCAAAGGGGGCGGGGCCCGACATCATATTAAACCCTATGATGGTTTGTTCATATGGATTAAGAATTGGATGTTCATACTTATGTGAAGGCAGGCGAGCCAATACTTTTGGCAATATAGTGTGTGTGTGCACGTGTGTGTGTGTATATTCCTTCAAAAAGTTTTCATATCATCACTTTTTCCTTGTACAGCATTAAAAGAATGTATCTGGTTCAGTGGGCGGGTGAAAGACGTCCCATCTATTTTTTTTTTTTTTTAACCACATTTCCTAAATCGCACATCTGTTGAGGCTGCATTTTTTTTCCCCCCTTTTGCTATTTCGACAATAAACCCGTATCCCATCCTGCTTTATTCCTTCACATATTGCACTTGATTCTGAATCACTGTGACGCCTGTAAGTGCGCGAGAAACCAGGGTGGAGAAGAGACGCAGGCTAGCTGTTCCTTTTTGAACCGAACACTTCCTCTGCATTAAACTCTGAGAATCACTGAAGTCGGGAATGTGTGTGCGTCCCGGCGGACCGCTCCTGCGACGCATAATTATTACAATATTTGTAAAAAAGAGATAGGCAAATCCCCATCTAGCGTTAATGCTATCTCTGTTAGCCAGGACGCGCGAGGACACGTTCGCAGAACTCCTGCTTTTTCCTCATCCCGTTGTTTGTAGGATTCCATTAAAGACCGTGCGCAGCTTACGTTGGCGGAATGTTTCTCCGGCCTTAAACTTAAACACACCTCATGTATGTTCATATCGCAATTTCTGCAACGCATCCAGGGATTCTGATGCTAATAATGTTGGTCGGACTTGTGTTAGCGGTCACGCTCGCTAGGACACTAGGAGTGGAGTTGCAGAAATGTTGTAACAATCTCAAACATAAGCGATAACGGTGAAGCTTTGCTGTCGTATAGAAATCCTGGAGTCCCAGAATGCAATGCAGCTGTATGACTGAGAGTCGCTTGTTAGCTGACGGTGGTGTTAGCATGGCGGTAAAAGCTTTGGAAGCTGAACTGTTTAAGGGCGAGAGATGGACAGACTGACAGACTAAACCGCCACAGCTTCACACTCTTCATGTACAGATGAAGCAGGGTTTAATCCTTTATCCTTAGCACTGTGCGGAATCACCAGTGACCTCGCGATACGATATTATCATGATACCCTGATGCTAATTCGATTTGTAACGCGATTCTTAAGTATCATGATTTTACAAATATTCTGATTTGATATTATAGTTCTAAACAAACTTAGCAAATAACTTATAGTACACAGGATAATGTGTGAATAGTGTAGAATGCGCCACCTGTAGGATTATAGAGGAACTGCAACATGTTACCGTCTCAAATACAAACATATATAAAAAAAAAAAAAAAGGATTTAAAAAAATGTGATTTTGGGGTCTGTGTGGCGACACATGAATTTCCACATGAAAGAATCATCGCTAAATATATTTTCTCACCATCGCTAGTGGGTAATGTAGGAAACGGTTAACTGAAGACATTTCAACATGTTACAGCTACTAGGAACGGGAATCAGCAGGGGCGTGGCGATACGATATTATCACAATGCCCAGGTGCCGATTCAGTTTCTTTAAGTATCACAATTTTACAAAAATCCTGATTCTGTATATATTTTTCTTTCAGACTTTGTTAAAATTTTAAACCAACTTTTAAAAACACAGGCCACTGTGCCTGCCAATGAGTCAATAGTTTAAAGCGCCACCTGTAGGATTTCAGAGAAACAGCAATGTTTCATCCACCTCAAAGGCAATCATATGTAAATTTAAATGAATACAGTCCATGAATATATGAACTGAATCACTGAATTTATTTTAAACAGCTACGTTTACTGTACACTGACAATATTTCTTCAATACGATAAAAATCAATGTAATTGTAGAATCCACATTAACTGGATATGTTAAATTGGTGCTGAACTGATGAGATGTGTTTACGTGCTCAGTGCATGTAATCAGAAACTTTTTGAAATGTGCAAAGAGTTTCTGTTTGATCTGAAGTGTGTATCTGTGATTCTGCTGGAAAGATGACCAAAGAAAAACTTTGAGCTAAGGTTAGATTTCAGGTGTGATTAAGCCTTCATTTGTCACATACACATTACTGCAGAGTGAAATTAGCTTCTTTGCACATACCAGGTGTGAAGCTGGGGTCAGAGCGCAGAGTCGACCGCGGTATAGCGCCCTCTGGAGCCGACAGGGTTAAGGGCGCTGCTCGAGGGTGCAACAGTGGCACGTTGCTGGAGCTGGTGCATGAACCGCTTACCTTCTGATCAGAAACTCAGAGCCTTATAACACATGATCTACCACTGGCACTTATTGATGGTTCCCAATTTAAAAAAAGTAATTGCAAAAAAAAAAAAACTTTTTGGACAAACACTCATCTTCATAGAAGGTGTAAAATGATTGAAAGAGTTACAGTCTGGAAACCTGACTCAGAAATCCTCCACGTTTGATACACAAGTGGACAAAAGACCACGGATGCAGTGAAACGCCTGCGGAGTTTGAAAGAGTGTACGGCGCGTGTCCTTGACCGCAGGACGCGGGTCTGATGAGATGAGGCGGATGACGCGGCGCTGATGGATCGGTTTCCGTGCTGATGTCGTACGTGTTGTAAACAGCTGACAGAAGTGCGAATCACACGTGCTGTGCCGATGATGACTTCGCAGGACGCACACTGGCTTCGCCTCGGACGGAATTCTCCGTCTTCCCGTCTCATAATTGCGTCTCTCCATCTTTAAGGCGTTGGCCTGTACAAGTGGCAACATTTAAATGAATAAAATGCCATATATGGTGCTGTGATTGATCCTTGCAATGGAATGATACTTTAGACAAAAGAAACTGACAACGGAAAAAGATTTTGGCTGAAGGTTGGTCTGAAAATTCACACACAGCTGATGATGCGTCCCTGCAGGAAAATCAAATCCATTTAAATGTGGAAAATCGCTTCCATTAGTTTAATTGAAAATCAAATCCAATAAAATGTGTATTTTATTCCTTTTGAAAGCACAAGCAGGTTCAATATTCAAGGTTTAGTATCCAGATCATGATATTTTACAAACGTTCATAGATAACGATATGTTCTGGTTCCTGTATGCTTTAGTCATTAGGAACGATGGTGATCAGGGATTGGTTGTGAGAAATGTTGATCAGTGACAGCCTTTATATGAGACGTTGTTGTCCAGGGTGCTGATGGTCCACTCGTCCCTGCAGTTACCGTGTTAGAATATCAGCACTAAAATGGGATCTTAATGTTCCATTAAAATGTCCCTGTAAGTCATCACTCACGGCCTTTATTCCACTTTGTCTTTATTATTGATGTGAGACCCACAGCTGCTCTGTTTTACCACACGGTAGCTGAACCTGCCGGATTTTATTTGATACGAGGTGACATTCGGTCAAAATAACATAATGAGCATCAAAGCAGCAGAGCGATAAAAAGCAGAGTAGAAACTGTGTATAAAAATTTCTAGCCTTTAGCGACCGTGTTCCCGTGTCTCGGTGAACCGCCCACCACTACATGACTAATCATGAAGGTTGGCATGAGACACGAGCAGAGCGGAGCTGGGATTCATTCCTTAAATACACGAGTGAGAGTATCAGTGTAGACACCAACACCAGGCTCAAAATCACAAGGTAAAACTTCATTTTTTATTTTTTTTTATTGTCCATCAGCCAGCGTGCGCACTAACACTTTCAGCCTGGTGCTTTCAGACGCCAAGGCTCAATCACACAACTAGGATTTTTATATGAAAAGCTTTTTAACAGATGAACAGTGACAGCTACGGCAGACTTTCTTTTTTTTTGTTTTGTTTGCTGTTTAAAGAGCGTGACCTCCAACTAACAAATTTTTTGCCATCTTTGAATATTTTCACATATATTTCTATTTCCTTCCCAAACACACTAAATTCTTTATATGAGGAAATAAATAAGTATTAGCACAAATATTATAAATAATACTTTCTACTATTTTGTACTATTTTTAATTGATATTAGTCTATTGTCTATATATACAGTATACTCAGCACTTTTACTTCTAAAAGGGTGAATTTTTACTTGTTACATAAATACATGCAGGGACGGGGGTGGGGGCGGGGTTAACTTTGGGCTGGGAAATATTAAAAGGAAAAAAATTGAATAAGAATAAGGAATTTTTGGACTGACATATCTTGCTTGTATATTTCCTTTTTTCAGTTTGTGTGACAAATAGGCTAAAAAAAAAATCAAGAAGGGGCAAATACTTTTTAACAGCACTGTATGTAGTTAACATAGCAGTATTTTCTTATATCACATAATGATTTGCTCTGAGAGACACAGAAAATTGTATTAGATCATTATGTTTTATTTTCATATGTGATTAATTTCCCATGTGGGAAAAAAGTCATTTTAATTTAATATTAAAGAGAGAAACATTCGAATCACTGCACACACTGTGTTTTCTATCTTCAAATTTTCAGTTAAATAAAAAAGACTAAGTATGTCACCTAAGTAAAAGAAAAGGTGTGTGTGGGGGGGGCGGGGGGATGGGACTGGTGAATAAATGAATAAACTAACAAATAAATAAATAAAAGAAAAATAAGAAATTTTATGATTATGGCACAGAATATATTGTTGTGTGATGTTTACTCTTATTCAATTTTGATTATTTATTCATATTCTAATACATAAAAAATGTTCTGTGCTGTAAATGTTCCATTCCATCAAAGGTTTTATTAAAATATACTTATTAAAAAAAATTACAGAAATAATAAACTAAACTAAAATACAACGAGTTATTTCAGGGGAAAATGTAAGTGTTGAGGATTAATGGTCGTTATTTGTTTGTGTCTGGGGGTTAGTTGTTAAGTGTTAGGAGTTAGTGTTTATGGTTAGGGGTTAGGGGTTAGTCATTAAGGGGTTAGTTGTCATGGGTGTGGGTTAATCATTAGGTGTTAGTGGTTAGTGTTTGTTGTTATAAGTTAAGGGTTAGTTGTTGGGGATTAGTGTTTATTTTTAGTTGTTAAGGGTTACTCATTAGGGAATAGTTTCTAGTGGTTAGCGAGTAGATATTAGTGGTTAGGAGTTAGAGTTTATAGTTAGTTGGTAGTGTTTATGGTTAGGGGTTAGTTGTTAGTTGTTATGGGTTACTCCTTAGGGGTTAGTTGTTATGAGTTACTCCTTAGGGGTTAGTTGTTTTTGGTTAGGAATCAGGGCCCGTATTCTCAAAGCTTCTTAAGCCTAAAAGTTGCTCCTAGTGACGAAATTCTAAGAAAATTCTTAGAATTATGACATTTTCTTAG
>JAQQZT010000037.1:2609888-2626613 GCA_030068275.1 Clarias platycephalus | reverse complement strand
AAATATATAAATATAGAAATGTTTGAAAGTGGAAATGTTGTGCAAATGTGCGTAAAAAGTGACTTATTAAAGTGACGAATTTTGTGGACAGAACTGAAAAATCATGTGCGAGCAAAAAGGTTGACAAGCCTGACTCAGTTACAGCATTTCTGTCCAGAGCAATGGGCAAAATTCCAGCAACTTATTGTTGTGGAGGGTGACCCGAAACATTACAGGCAATATTACCAAATAGGAACCAAGTATATGTAAACTTCTGAACTACTGGGAATGTGATGAAGGCAATAAAAGCTTAAATAGAGCTTAATACTACTAATAATGCTACTATTATTCTATTAATTCCCAGGATTAAATGTCAGGAATTGTGAAAAACTGAGTTTCGGTACGTTTGGCTAAGGTCTGTGTAAACTTCTCACCACAGCTGTGTATCAACGGTTTAATAAACACAGCAATACGACATTTGAAAGTTGTGTGTGATTTAAGGAACAGAGGAATAGAATCAGTGATTTAGATAGATAGATAGATAGATAGATAGATAGATAGATAGAATAATGAAGACGATAAAGAAGAAATTAAGTATATTGAAAAAAAGGAGAAAAAAGACTAAAGTAAATGATTATAAAGAACTGAATGGAGAAAATAAAATAAAATATAGCAATAACAACCATCTCATTGTTTATATATGTATTTATTTTGTTTTGTATATATATGTTTTTTGTTTGTTTTGTGTTTTGTTTAATTTGTATCATTTTGTTTTGTTTAATTTTTTTAAACACTTTTGTTAAGACGTCTTTTTTTTACATTTTTGTTTTCTTGAGTTTTGTTGCATTTTGTTTAGGGTTCTATTTGATTTTTTTTATTTTTGTTCCATTAAATTGGTAAACTTTTTGTTGTTTTTTCTGTTTTCTTTGTCCTGTTTTGTTTTAATTTGTTTTGGTATCGGTATTAACAGTCCAGTCTCAGGTACGTGTAGCGGAAACAAACCCTGTAAATATTCTATCATCCTGGGCTTTATTTCTACTTTTCTGTTTTTCTTTGTAATGTCTGATTGAGAATTAAATATTTCATGCACTAAATCTTCAGCCTCTCATGACCATCTGTTCAGCAGGACTCAGTGTGTTACACTGTCCTCAGTGAACATCGCTTCAGAGCTCATGCCAGGCAACATATTTACTTTTTTAGCAAATCACTGAGCCGTGAAAAAAAAATCTGGGTCAAACAAATCCGTTTGCTCCGGGCTATACTGATGACTTCACACCAAAAAAGCTCGGGTCACAGAAATCCTGTCTGAATCTGTTAATATCTGGCACACTGTAATTAGCGTTAACTCCTCTGGAGCGATATGAATAACATGGGCTTCAGAAATGTTTTAATTTTTAAAAAATAATTCACTGTGGTACCTTCAGACTGTAAAGCTCAGACTAGTCTCAGGAGCCTAGTCTCATTTAACCGTGACACTTTGTTCATGCTTCATTTCTTTTTCTAGTATAATGCAAAATATGAGCAAAGCTACTTTCAAAGCCATAATCCATACCAAGAACACAATTATCTCTTCTATCTCAATCAAATCTCACTTAGATCTCACTTAAATCTTACTTTTCAGTCTTACTTAAGTCTCACTCAGATCTCACTTCAATCTCACTCTTTACTTTCACTTCAATCTCACTCAGATTTCACTCTAATCTCCTACATTATTTCTTAAATCTTACTCAGATCTCATTTCAAATTCCTTCATAGATTTTTACCTCCTGCTCACTCAGAGCTCACTCAGGTCTCACTTAGATATGACTCAAATCTCACTCGAATCCTACTCTGATTTAATTCAAATCTTGTTCAGATTTCAGTTTCCACTCAGATGTCATGCAGATCTTTCTTCAGTTTTCTTAGGTTTCATTTAAATCTCACTGCAGTCTCAAATCGCTCTTCAGATCTCACCTCACTCAAAGTCTCATTTATCACTCTCTCCGATCTCACCCATAGCACATTTAAAACTGGCCTTATCACGCAAATCTTACTCAGATCTAATTTAGATCTCTTTTCAGTCGAAGTCAAATCTCACTTAGATCTCACTCAAATCTCTTTTCAGTCTCACTCAAATCTCATGCAGATCTCACTCAGATCTCAGTCAAATTTCACTTAATTTAAATCTGACTTCGATCTCATTTTGATCTAATTCAACTCTCACTCATTTCTCAGTCAAATATCACAGAAATCTTATACAAATCTCACATCTCATATCTTTAACAAAGCTCACTCTGGTCTTGCTCAGGTCTCACACCAACGCTGCTCGAAGTGGACGTAGTGAGTCTCAATGACACTCGAGTGAAATAACACTCGAGTGAAAGCTCAAGTGTCTGGCATTTCATTCTGATTTTCTTTTGAAAAGTTAACACGGCGGTGCGATTAAACCTGTGTGTCCTCTTGGCTTATCAACATAACCAACAATAACGTTAGAGATACACTACCCTCTCGGCCAGGCTAAACAAACATGTCCGGTCATAAATATTAAGACTTGTGAGGGGTTTAAATGAAAGTTGCTACAATATTACTGTTCACCGACTAACAGCTCCGACTGATAACAGGCTAAATCATTACTGCTACTAACATGCTAATGGTCTGCTATTGCTGCTAACGATATAACGAAAGGCTAATGCTAACAAGTTAATGACCCTCTAACTCTGGTAATGAGCTAGTAAACTGCTCAAGTTGTTAACAAGCTAAAGACGTGTTACTGCTGTTAAGAAGCTATTGAGCTGCTACTGATGCTAACAAGCTACAGGCATGATCCGCTATGGTTGCTAGCAAGCTAATGGAATGCTAATGCTGTTAACAAGCTACAGAACTGCTAACACTGTTTAAGGGGATATTGAGAGAGAGAGAGAGAGAGAGAGAGATAGGAAAGAAGGAGAAATGAAAGAATAAAGAATAATTAAAGATAATGAAGAAATAAAAAAAAGGAGAAAAAAAGACTAAAGTTAATCAAGAACATCAAAATTAAACAAAGATATAGAAAAGCAAGTAAAATAAAAAACAGTAAAATGAAGGAAATATTTAACTCATCTAATTTTTTTGTAAGGAGTTTTGTTTTGCACTTTTGTTTGTTTTGTTAAGATGGCTTGTTTTTTTTTCTTGATTCTGTTTTGCTCTGTTTTTTTTCCCCCTGATTTTTGTTTTGTTAGATGTACAGTAGATACAGTACGGTCATTATCGGTCCAGTCGCGGGTGTGTGTAGTGGAAACAAGCACTGTAAATATTATATTATCCTGGGCTTTATTTCGTTAATGTCTGATGAAGTAAATCTTCAGTCTAACGTCGAACGTTATTAAACAGCTACAGCTGATAACAGGCTAAAGGAATAATGACATTCTTTGATAAATAACAGGAACGCGTCTGAATAAAGCGACCAGCCTCTGAGGTGTGTTCGCATGAACACAGCAGCCTGGCGTTGATTATTTTCCCGTAACAGCATGATACAGAGTGCTTTATTTCTTACATAATCAGCGCTCTCAGTGTCTGGCGTAATAGCAGCTGGGTTAAGCTCTGAGCCGCAAGCGTTTACTGTTAGGGGAACACTCTTCTGCCTAAAGTGGAGGATGAAGTTCTTTGAGTAGATCAGATTTGCTGTGTGTGTGTGTGTGTGTGTGTGTGTGTGAGAGAGAGAGAGAGAGAGAGAGACAGCGAGATGGAACTATTCAGCTGGCAACAGTAAGCACAGCTTTGTTTGCTCATCCGTACCAGAGATGATTCAAACGTAATCTGTTTCAGGCTTTGTTTGATAAATGTGTCAAAGCGCGGTGCAGCGACGCCGAAAAAGATCCTTATGGTTTCTTTCTAAATGACACAAGCAACAAAATATAAACGTTAGACCACAGGGGCGCCGAGTCCTCGGCTCTGATTGGACAGAAGGTCCGCTGAAAGCCCACGTGACCGCTACAAGCTCAGGCATCGGGCCGCCCGTTCCATTACCTTATTGTTTCCATAGTAACGGCTCGTCCACAGGGACCCGGGCTGTAATGGAAAAGGTGTGTCACAGCGCACACACACACACACACACACACACACACACACACACACACACACACACACACACACACACACAGACACAATAATTGTTGAGGTGATGTTTTCTGTTCAAAGACATCCATGGAAGGAGTCTCCAGTGTCAGAGCCTCGGACCTGCAGTGGTGTGCATTTTGTATTTATTATGACTTTATTTTATTATAATATGTATGTATTTTATATTTAATTTTTATCCAATTTATACTTAGTTTTGTGCCACTTTAGTCCTGATTTTTTCCCTGCTTATTTATTTATTTATTTATTTATTCCCTTTAATATTTAGTTATTTGTAATTTATTTCACACAATTTTTATTTTTTTTGATATTTACTAATTTTATATATTGTTTTATCATAAAACTATTTATTTTTATATTTATTCCACATGAATGGTCTGTTTATTCATGTATTTTGACTTATTTTGTTTTTATTTATTTATTTTTATTTATTTATTCCCTTTAATATTTAGTTATTTGTAATTTATTTCACACAATTTTTATTTTTTTTGATATTTACTAATTTTATATATTGTTTTATCATAAAACTATTTATTTTTATATTTATTCCACATGAATGGTCTGTTTATTCATGTATTTTGACTTATTTTGTTTTCATTTATTTATTTATTTATTTTCTTGCTTGTTTGTTTATTCCCCACAGTTTTGCTATTTATTTATTTATTTATTTATTCCGTACAATTTTGCTTTATATTTTTCCATGTTCTTTTATTTCATATGCCGGTCATTTTTCCTTTTTTTCCTTCATTTTATTAAAGAAAATTTTTTATTTCATTCATTCATTCCATATTTACTGTAGTTGTTTTTTCCAATAGCCACAGAACTTTTCCCTTTGCCATTTTTTTCATCCTTTTACATACCAGAGCTCTCTATTAGCTAATAACTAAATAACTCATAATAATAATAATAATTTGGTGAAGAGATATGTGAACTGATGTACATTACAGTGGACACGAGACCTGACTCGATAAACCTACTTTCTTTTCTTTTATGCTCTGTTCTCTCTGTAATGGCCCAGATATAACGCCACACAGAGGCACTATGGCAGTTCAGCCTCATTAGATGATGTGGATCTGATTGGTGTGTGATGCTCTCAGTGCATGAAGATTAACGGTGTGTTTTTTTTGGGGCTTTCAGGTGCTACCTGTTGGACGGGATCTCGAAAGGTGCGTGGTTAAACCGCTCCAGTATAATATTCGCAGGGAACGATAAGTGGTCGGTGGATCCTCGCGTATCCATCGTATCGAACATGGGCGACAAACACGAGTACAGTCTACAGATACAGAAAGTGGACGTAACGGACGAAGGCTTCTACACCTGCTCGATACAGAGCGAACGCAACCCGCGGCCAAAACTCATCCAGTTAATCGTCAAAGGTAAGACTCGCGATCCTCCGCATGTCAAACTCACAAACACATAAAAAAAAACAGTTACGGTATGTAACAGCTTCATAAACTAACTGTTAATTACATTGATTATGTATTAAATCAATCAGCTTCCACACGGCTGTGATTCGGGACGCAGTTAATCAGAGTCGCTCAGATATTCAGCAGAACTTCACTACGGCGCCGTCGCTTTATATGGCATCCCTGTTATTTTAACTCACACTCCTACATACTGGAGTAACTGCAGTCAGGAAGAGGCTTTTTACACACACACACGCACAGTACTGTAGTGTGTGATGAACACAGATGAGCAGAGCGATACACACACTTAAACATCTCAGCGCTGTTACAGAACGCTGCTCGATCAATCAGACCAGTGAACTCGAACTGTTGCATAATTATGAATTAAATCGTGTCGTTCTCTTGTTGTTAGATTAATCGTTTGTTCATGAATTCCGAATAATAATAATAAAAACAACATTTAAAAGAAGATACTTTATGCGTAAAGGTTTTGAGCTCTAGGTGTGAAATAAATAATGTTAAAGTGATACATCGTCATCACTATATGAGTACAGACAGACAGACAGACAGACAGACAGACAGATAAATGGATATAAAATGATTGAGGTGCAATTTGATTCCAACTTATCTCTGAGACAGACGGATGAATATGGATGAATGGATGTCTTGCAGTGGAAGCCAAATTATCCCTCGTACATACAGACGGACAGAAAGGTGCACAGACAGACAGACAGACAGACATACAGACGGACAGACGGACAGATGGATGGATGTAGTGCAGTTTAAGCCAAATTATCCCTTGTGCAGGCAGACAGGCAGATTGTGAAGTTGAAGACAAATAATCCCTGGTTTGTTTTGATGGATGGACGGTTGGACGGACGGATGGAGATGATAATGGATGGATCAAATGAAAATCTTTTTTTTTCCCCAATAGGCGGAAAATCTAAAATATCTTCAAAATTGTAAAATGGATTTCTTTTAAAAACGCTTTCACCTTCGCAGTGTTGTGTAAGCTTCACGTCCTGTTGTCTAATTTATGTTTTCCTCTCGCGAGCGCTCTCTCTCTTGTAGACGTCTGTGCTTTTATGATGCAATCAGACTCGAAGTTCAAACCGATCCTGTATGAAACGTTTCTACTTTTCTGAACACCTAGCAATTTAATGTAGAAGGTTAGACCCTGAATGTCTGACGGCGGCGCCCGCTGTAGACGCGCGCTGTAGACGCGCGCTGTAGACGCGCGCTGTAGACGGGCGCTGTAGACGGGCGCTGTAGACGGGCGCTGTAGACGGGCGCTGTAGACGGGCGCTGTAGACCCCCGCTGTAGTGTAGACGCGCGCTGTAGACGGGCGCTGTAGACCCCCGCTGTAGTGTAGACGCGCGCTGTAGACGCGCGCTGTAGACGGGCGCTGTAGACGGGCGCTGTAGACGGGCGCTGTAGACCCCCGCTGTAGTGTAGACGCACGCTGTAGACCGGCGCTGTAGACGGGCGCTGTAGACCGGCGCTGTAGACCCCCGCTGTAGTGTAGACGGGCGCTGTAGACGGGCGCTGTAGACCCCCGCTGTAGTGTAGACGCGCGCTGTAGACCGGCGCTGTAGACGCGCGCTGTAGACGTACTGTACGCGACTCTGTGACAGTGTTAGGACCGGTGGAAGTGTGGGTTTAATCTGATGAAGCGCTGGTTTTGGACTGTAACGCGGTTTTGACCTGCTGCTCCATAAGCTCGATATCGCACCTGATCTGGTGGCGTCTGAGTCGCGTCTCTCGGCCCTGACTCCATCCATCACTTCCCCCACCTAGTGATTTCCTGTCTACCGCCTCCAGCTGACATGTTTTACGCCGCATCCTTTATCCGAAGATAACATTACTTGTAATTTTTCCTGGCTTTTAGTCATAGCTGGAAATTAAACCGCCGTGAGATCAGTGAACCCACCGAAGATCGGTAAGTAACAATGTTTCCTTCATGAACATCTTTACTTTTGTGGAGAGAAATCGCTTCATAAAAACAGACTTAATAACAGTATAAAATATTTAAATGTCATTTTCAGCCTGCAAAGCTTTTAGAAATGAACAAAAGGTTTTCCGAGTGGCTAAATGATCTAAATGATCTAAAACACTCCCTAATTGCTAAGTTCCTCACCTTTAATTAGTCTCGGCAAGCTTTCTCTTCTGGCGCGCTCCTGTTTAAAGCAATCACGGTCATCACGTAATTATACATCGAGTCAGACATGTAGGGTCCTTTAACCGTTATAATCATAACAAACTCTTTCAAGAACCCGAGTCTGAAATGAAGTGCCGCTGATTTAACTGATCCGCGCTTCACTACGGTACAAAGAAATGTCATTCCTACGGAGGAATAAAACAATGACATGAATTACAGTCGCAGTATATAATTAAGTGCATTATATCTCGGATAAATCGCTGTTACAATATGCAGTCTCTGCAGTTTTTTAATCACTAGATGATCTACATGTCAGTGGTGAGGTCGACTCCTGAACTCCTGGCCGGTGACACGGAGAGTTTGGGTCGGTCATTAAACACATTGGTGGATTCAATAAGCAAACTGCGTTGTAACGTATCACGGACGCTGATAGACGCGTACGTTTTTTTTTTACTCCTAGACAGAGTGCAATGGCAGTAACAGGGTGTGAATGTCTTTTTCTTGGCTTCAACATTCTCCAAAAACCCGTCGAACACATTTAAACCGCTCACAGGAAGTGTCTTCGCTCAACTGATCACATGACAGAAAGTAGCGATGTGATTGGCTCCTCAGAAAGCGTCAGCTTTCCCTAGTTTGCTCAAAACGTGAAACTTCTCAAACGAGGTTATAGAGCCGTTTTCAGATTAAATGTTTGGTTATAATCAGCCTTGCGTGCCAGAGGAAAATTCTGAAAATGGAACTGATCGTGTGCCGATGGTTGAAATCACTAAACGTCCAGGATATTTCTAATTTGTTCATGATTGAAGTGATGAAATGAGTAGTAAAGCGGTGAGTGTCGTGTTGAGCTGTTATATGGATCCAGTTCCTGAACACTACTGCAGCTCCGAGCTCCATAAGATTACGTTTGAGAATGAGAATGTTTCAGGTCGTGACCGGCGGTCTGGCGATCATCATCTGGAAGCACAGGGAGGAACAAGCGAAGAGCATTGCCATGTTTATCCTACATTAAATCCCTCCTCAGAGGAACGTTTTCAGCCTGATCTTTTCTCCATCATAAATTCTTCATAGACGTGTAGATGCCTGGCCTCACTGGAGCTCCGTGAGCACAGAGTCGGAGGCTTCAAGAGAAGATTCTCATGCAGGTTCTGCTCTCGGCTGAAAACTGTTAAGTGATGGTGCAGTGCGAAGAAGGAAAAAATATATATAAAATTTGACCAAGTGATGAAAAATTCTGTATACACACAGTTTTATTTTCATATAGTCTTAAAGTCTTGCTTCTCTTAGAAGACTCTCTTCATGTTGCAACTCAAGGTCAGAGAAGTTCCTCGCCTGTCTAAGGTAATAATTTGTTTCCAAAAAAAGGTACATATAAAAAAAAATAAAGAATTAAAAAGCAAAGATGACGGGAAGTTTGTGGCTCGAACGGTTTAAGGCTGTTGGTTACTGACGGGAAGGTCGGGGGTTCGAGCCCCAGCACCACCGAGCTGTCACCATTGAGGCTCTTGAGCAAGGCCCGTAACCCTGTCTGCTCCAGGGGGGCCCTGAACTCTGACCCCCAGCTTCCTTATTGGGAAATGCAAAGAAAAAATAATAATTATAATGATAAAATAAATAAAAAGTCACTACGCTGTAGACAGATAATTTAATCTTGATCAAAAATATAAAACTTATCTTCTATAAATATGTGTATTTTTCACCAGTTTTCACAGGAAATGTCACGTACCATCACTGCACAAACTCTCTAGGAAATGTCTCGCGTTAATTTTTATTCTTCCTGGAAATAATCTACTATTTGATGACTAAAGGAGTAAAAAAGTAATAAAAACTTAATGTCTTGTCTTGCAGCAATTTGTTTTAAAATAGTCCCATAAAAACAAATATTTGATCCTTAATTAAGATACAATAACTTACTGTAACATACAATCTCTTTTTAAAGTGCATGAATGAACGAAAATCAGGCCCCGCCCTAGAACCCGGAGCCTGAGCCGCCTGAGCCGCCGGGACCGTAAAGAGCTCATGTTCCTTAAAAATGTAGTTTTGCAAAAATATGTATCACCAGAGTCCATTAAACCTCCATTATTGCGGGAAACATGTTAAAACATCGAGTTATTACTTTAGATATTATACCATAATATTCCTCACAGGGGCGTCTCATAGTCGCATAGACCATATTCTTGTCACATTTTTACTCTTTTTAAAAAAAAAATTGTTGTTGTTTTCAGACGCACAAACTCGGATAATCACTCCTGAAGCTGTGTGGATACGCAGCGCTGTTAAGATGTCTAAGAGTAATTCCGACTTCTTTCAAATGCATAAGTGTCATCTTGTGCGCATTATACAGTATATAATAAATATATATTTTATATATATATCTATTCTTGAGGAGACGAGCCGCATTGATTCGGAATTGTGAAAACGCTGGATAGTGACCGGCCTTCGTCTGTCTGACATTTTAAAATGGCAGGTCAGTGGATGTTTTTTTTAAACAGAAAAGTGCGATAAAAGTCTGCACGTCGTCCCTGAAGCTTCCCGAGATAAAACTCGGAGACGAGTTACTTCTCTGGGAATTATTTATTTTCACTCGGTGGTGGGACGGTCACGGCGCGAGACGAGGGGAGAAGAAATACATCAGTGCTGGTCCGATTCCATAACCGGAGACAAGAATCAAGATGGGCCTCAGAGATCTGGACTTTTAGTCCCTGCTTGCTTTTGTTTCGGATATGCGATGAAACTTTTAAGACGTACACGAACACTGAAGGCGGATAGGAAAAGGCAGTGTTTTAATATCACTGAGAGAGAGAACTGTGTCATCTCATTCTGCGAGTATATGTCGAGTTGTTGCTGAATAATTTATACGTATTACTGATTAAAATGCTTAGAAATGAATAATAGATTAAAAGCCAGTTTCTTTTTTATTTTTTTTATTCAAACATCAATGAATTGAAGTGTTTCATTCAGAGAGTCCTGCGAGTCAGAGTTTACGCCCTCCGGTACTTTTCAGCACCAGAACCCTGCCTGTGTGGATCAGCGGTTAAACCATTCACTCGTCGCTAACCCGCTCTCGACAACTCTCTCGCATACATTTTAGAAACATAGTACATTTGTCTCTCGACCTGATTATCAGCTGCTAACCTTGATGTGTTATCTTTCGCCCTTAATGTTTATGTGCTGCTATGATTTCTCAAACTAAAACACACACACAGACACACAAAGCTGTAAATCGTAGCTTGACTAGTCGATTTGATTCAATTCAACATCACTATGTTTATCGTCTGATTTGTCTTAAGCGCTACTGTTTTTAATTTTTTTTTAATTAATTTATTTTTTTCCCCGATTTTCTCCCTATGTTAGTCGTGTCCAATTCCTCCCCGTCACTAGGGGGCTCCACATTAAGGCTACTACAACCACTCAGTCGGGAGGCCCGAAGACTATCACGTGTTTCCTCTGAACCACATGACGCCAGCCGACCGCATCTTTTTGAACTGCTCGCTCACGCACCATTGGGGGCGGAGTAACACAGTAAACACAGCGCTATCCGCTCCTTCCGCTTGCGCGAGCTCACAGACGCCCCAGATTGGCTGTAGAGCCGTGATTAATGTCGGAGCACGAAGTACCTCTCATCCCTCCCCTCTGAGAGAGCTCGGCCAATCAGCTCTCTCTAGACCTCCGGCTGCGAGAGGTAACAGCATCACCCGGGAATCGAACTCGCGATCTCGAGATGATAGGGCGAGCGCTTTAAAACCTGCAAGAAACATGTGGCGCATTGGTAAAGTATGAAAAACTGAAGGTATCTACAGTAATAAACACTGAACTGCTGTGTGGCTTGTGTTGTTGATTTCCTTTTAATTGTCATTTCTTATAGAAAGCGATAAGCTCCAGTCCAGTGGCGGTATAACTCCAAATACTCATAAACGTAAAAATTTTAAAAAGAAGCGAGACTCTGGCAAAATCCAGAATATGGGAACGGTTTGCAGTTTTAGAGAATTCAACATTTGAATGTTTAGCTAAATAGTTCGATGCCCAACCCGCAGGCACCGGATACGTTGCCTTTCCCAAGCCCGGATAAAATGGGGCTTCACACCGCTCAAGCAGTTTAATGTCTTTCATAGACGCTATCCGAGCACATGAAAGAATCTGAACGTATCATGAAACTGAACGGACTCGTGCGCTAATGTACCAGAACCCGAGTTCTGGAACTCCGAGTTCCTTTTACCAGGACTTTGAAATAACTGATACTTTTACTATGCGCATGTCTGTGTGCTCTGACTAATAGGTCTACGTCTTTTTAAAAAGCGAGTTTATAATACGAGCCGCAGGAAGCTTTTAAAGAATGATGAGCGACAGTAGAGAGTGCGGAGCCCTGTGTGTTCGATTCAGAGACGACCGCAGTAATGAGGCGATCTGAAGTGAAATATGGAGATGCATCGGTTATGAAGTGGGCGAAAAAAGACGAGCGGCTAAACGCAGCAGCACCGCCGTGTTAGCGCCAGTGTAAAGTGTGATGGATTTGGTTTCAAGTTACATCAGGACGATCACTGCACATTCGAGATTCGAGCACGAAGAACCGAGCACGAATGAATATACATGTATTTAAAAAAAATATATTTTCTCCTGTTAAAACCCGCTGAATCTAATCTCTTATTAACGCTTATTAAGTCGGTAAGGGAGCGTCTAAAAACTGTAGTGATGTTCTTCCGCTCTTGAAGCACGTCAAAACACCTCGAACGACTCGATGCAGCGTCGCCGTGAACTTGATGAATCATGTCAAACGTCCCTGTGGCAGATTTGCAAAGTTTCATACAGAATTTGAAATTCACACAGGGTTCAATTCCCACCTCGGGGTTTGTGTGCATGGAGAGTGCATGGTCTCCTCGTGCTTGGTGGGTTTCCTCCGGCTACGTCTGGGACCCGTTTTAAATTCGTTTGCGTCAATGTTTTTGCTTTTTGTGCAAGATTTAGTGAAGACACAGCACCACGGGTCCGAATAAAGTTATCAAGGACGGTAGCAAGAAGAAAACGGAGCCGCTTTCAGTTTGGTTTTTAAAGCAGCCGGTGCCGAGAGGAATCATAAATTAAGGTTAAGTGAGATTTAATGTCTATTTATGCAAAAATATAATTATAGTGTTGGAAATTGGTTATATTGGTAATATTTTGGGGTGTCTGGGACAGATTATCTGCATTTACATTATTATTGTATTGTCGAGGATGAAGTCCTGCATGATGATGTGTCTAATCAGTCTCATCTAAATGTTGAAGTCAAGTGAGAAGGTATCGAAAAGTGCCGAGGAGGAAATCCACGATGGTTTCAGGATCAAACCCGAAATCGTGACAACATTAACACGCCACTGTGTTTTGACTCCAGATGATAAAATAACCTAGCGTGAAGTATCCGCGTGCCATCGATTAGCACCTTTACACAAGACCGCGTGAACATCTTTAAGTTGCTTGGTGATGCTACTCCACTACACTCTACAGAACGATTTGATCAGAGAAGCTCAGAGACACTTGACAGCAGTGTTAATGAACTTGTATTAAGGTTGCGCGGCCCACTCGCCGGATCTCTTTTCATTCTATTTGGACAGTAAAATCCACTCGTGTTGAAGTACGCTGTTCAGAAACCCAGCACAAGGTGCACGGCAGAAAAAAAAACAAAAAACACTTGGCCCTTGTTTTTGAGCATCATTTGACTTTACACACGTCTGCACGCGGGCCTTTTAACACACACCGTTCACCGAAGCAGGAACTCTGCTCCTCAATACGGAATATGATTAAAAACAACAAACTGACCCCCTGCGGAGAATCGATCATTTATTTATAACGCTTTCCTGGAGCCACATGATGTTTTTTTAACTCGTGTTATTAATAAAGATTCAGCTTCTCTACAGATAGTGGTTGAGACATTTCATCAGGGTGCAGAAATCTCTGTTAAAAACCAGCTCTTACGTTCCTTTCACTTTTTTTTTTTTTTTGAGTTCAGGAAGGTGCTTGCAATTTTAATAGCCTTTAATTTGCATAAAGTATGTAGAGAGAACGGAATGAAACCCGGAGAAAATGATGAGTTATGAGCGATTTCTTTCTTCCCCCCTCATTAATTGAATCCCTCAGTGTTCACCGACCTAAAACTGCCCCTGTTACAGTAGAAACTTGTTTAAAAAAGGTATACGAGCGCTGCTTTCCCGCCGTTCTCGGACGCGAGCCGCCATGTCGATTCGACGTCACTCCGCAGACGGGGAAGAAAGGGACGTTTGGAACCGGGACTGCCGGAGACTGACGAGTTGAAATTGAGAGGTGTTCCCAGGAGGCCGGCAGATTCTGGAATACACACACCAGCCCATCTGGCACCGCAGTTGAAGTCTCAGACGTTTGATGTGAACGTTATCCGAAGCTCTTGACCCGTATCCGTATGATCTCGCGTATCACACTGCTGCCGGATGATCGACTGATTAGATCACCAGCTGTACCATACATGCTAAGACACATCTGTTTTTTCCCAAATTTTGTTTTTTTTGAAGAACGTCTCGGACTTGCCGTCGGTCGAGCTGTAATGCGATTTGGTTTGTTCAGCCCATGTTGGCGACGTTGGCACCCCGATGGTGTAAAGCGTACTGGGCAGATTGGCAGGTACCTTTTAAACAATATCATATAATTACCTGCCCGCTAGCATTACACTATTACGCCTGGCTGCGAAATTCAAAAACGGCTCCAAAATGAAAGTTACAGGCCGTAATTACACGGACACATGGAAAGCACACGTTGTAATTTCGGTGAGAGAAGAAAATGACAATGTTTTCACTTTTTGCATCAAATAATCTACAGAGGGAGTTTAGTAAGTCTGGAGTACGGAATTGAAACGATGTAAATTTACCGCCTAACTCTGTCTTTCTTTTTTATTTTTTATAACAGAAGATTTTAAAAATTATTTTACTTAATATTGTTATTCGGCTTTCAGGATGTAAAATGCATGAAACAAGAGCCAAGTCCTTCCCGTGGTGCAGTCAGCGCTGATCTCTGTTCCCGTAGCCCTCAGCCAGACACAAGCTTACGCAACATGGCCTCAGATACAGGGCCAGTATCACGCAACATTTCTATTTACCTCCCACACGTGCAGCTGGGACAGAATTATACTGCAGGGTGACAGAAGAAACCAAGTGGAGACGACGCGGCCAGGGTTCGTTACCCAGAGCCCGGGCTGACGCTTGAACTCGCAACCCGAAGATCATACGGCGAGCGCTCTAACGTCTAGACCACCGAGCTACCTTACACGAGCGGTTTCATCTCATTCTGTTACGTATTACGTCTTAGTGGACCTGCAGCGCGACTTTACG
Organism: Clarias platycephalus; assembly: GCA_030068275.1. NCBI lineage: Eukaryota > Metazoa > Chordata > Actinopteri > Siluriformes > Clariidae > Clarias > Clarias platycephalus. The sequence continues at coordinate 2,611,652 of JAQQZT010000037.1, read as the reverse complement.
ATGATCGGAAGGAATTAGCCAGGATCAGTACATCCTTTGGTGAGTGTGTCAGGTTATTGGAGAAGGTACAAGACATATTGTACATAGGACAATGACGCTCGAGTCCCCTTCAGAGTAGGCACCTTGGAGCGTCATACACTTCTCCTTCCACTGTTTAAAATACTTGGTTGGAATCGCCATCAGCTGCCTCGTCCTACAGTACAGACCAAAAAGCAAATGTTTTTTCTTAATATGATTCCAGTTGTAGCAAAATTTCAAGGCACCTATTCCTACTCCTACTCCTACTTCTACTCCTACTCCTAAGTTTCAACATTTTTGACTTCCAAAATTCAAAAGCTTCCAATACAGACATCATTAGATACACATTGGGTTGAGAAAAAGCGAAACCAAAATGTACTGTTACGTATTTTTCTGAATCTCACCGACGGTCTGAAATCTCGTCCTTTCAGAGGTGATTTTAGTTTTGGGAAAAGGCCAGAAGTCACCGAGCGCCAAATCGGGGCTGTAGGGGGCGCTGAGTCACCTGGGTGATTTGATGTTTCGCCAAAAAGCTCTGCACGAGATGTGATGCATCATCACGCGCCACACGCTAATGCACACGCTACTACTGTGTTAATGCACGTGCTACTAGCTCAGTCAGTTTGAATGCGACGGCCACGTAGTATTCGAACGGCATCCAGCGCCACATGGACTAGCGCAGTGACGTCATCGTTCCACTCTCCCTGGCTGGCAGGTTACATCGATGTCGCGCGAATCGCTCTCTGGATATCAACCACGACTGGACTTTTTTTCCGATAGTCCTTATACTGTAGATAGTCGATTTCACATGAACAAAAGTCATCTTTATAAGACCACAATAATGGACTTTCAGGTAATAAAAGGGTTTAATAAAATCACAAATGGTGCTTTAGAATGTTACTACTAGTCCTGCTCTCACGTTCACGCGTCTATACGTGTTTTTATATTGTATATTTTCATAAATGGACTTTTTAAAGCACAGAATCACAGGGTGACGTCGCCACTCGGAGAGCCCCGTGATTGGCTGGTGTCTCTGTGATTGACACTTTCCCTCCTCCCTTCCATCGTTTTTCTTTCTCGGACTCCTTGCTAGAGAGAGCTGTGGCATTCTCGGTGTTCAAACTTGTGACCGCTTTTTCTCTAATGTTTTATTTAAATAGTTCTCCTCTGGATCTCCAGACTCGGCGATACTCCAGCGCTCCCCGCGGCGGCCCCGAGGCGCGGATTCATATTGCGGTGTGATGCTCATCTTCCACGTGTCATTTGTGCAAACATTCTGATTTCTATGCTCATTTTGAGTGGTCCGGGTAATAATGGAGTATCAAGTGGCCTCATTCTAGTCCCGTAATGAGGAAGTGAAAGCCCAAGTCGGTGTAAAACCCTGATAGCATGAAGCATGACCCCGGCTTTGTCTCGCTGATCATCCTCTCGGCGTTATCATAATAAGGGGCTGTATACATACTGTATCTGTGTGTATATGTGTGTGTGTGTGTGTGTATACCTGTTATTGCACCCGTATCTTATTAAAAAGAGCAGCTTAAAAAAAATTGCCGCTATTATCTCTGGCTAATTAAAGTAAGTGACACAGAAGGTCAGAGGGTTTTTTTTTTCCCTCCCTAGATGCGTTTTTTCATCATGATGAGTTTTAAAGAGCAAGTGCTCTAAGCTGTTTTTATTCAATTCAATTCAATTCAATTTTATTTATATAGCGCTTTTAACAATCGTCATTGTCTCAAAGCAGCTTCA
>JAQQZT010000037.1:2594813-2606045 GCA_030068275.1 Clarias platycephalus | reverse complement strand
ACCCCCCACACACACATTTCTGTGAGAATAATCACCCGGCCCTGCCACCACCTCACATCTCAGTGGCGTTCGCGAGACACTATTTGTCATTCCTGAGTCACCGATAAAGAGAACAGTTTAGGATCAACGGATCAGCGGAGAGCGGCACATTAGCCTCGCTAAACGCTGTTTCTAGGGACGGGCTTGTTGAGTCTGACAGCTGATGTGTTTAAAGGGGTTTTTATTATTTCTTTTTTTATCAGATTCGATCTGGTGCCTCGATGCAGCTAATGCATTATTTGCTCATGTGTTGTCATGCATTTAACCAAAAGGTTAACCTTTATCAGCCGCCAATGAATATATATATATATATATACTGTATATACTGTATATATGCAGTATAGAGAGAGAGAGCGAGCGCGATCCAGTTTTTCTCGCTAGCAGCGTTTGTTTTCACCCTGACAGCTGAGACGTCTGCGAGAAACTGCTCACCACGCTGAGAATGTTGTATTATTCTCACAAAATGAAAAATCCAACCAATTTCAACATTCTCTCGTAGCGCTGAAACCCAAGATTATACTGTAACAATATAAAGTGCTCTGTATGCTCTATATCTGCACTACTTCTATTACTGTATATACCGTATATTCATATTTTCTCCATATAATATTCTTAAAAAAAAAAAAAGTTGTATACACATATAGTCAGTAGTTATTTATTTAATTTGAAACACTTTGTTTCACTTCTGCGTACATAAAATTTGTATTTACTCTATAATGATGGAAAAATCCCCTGATACACTAACGCACTTATCCCAGTGTTTCACTAGCGCGCGGACACCATCAAGGTAGAACGTCGTCTTCTCAGTACGCCGAAGCGATTATTGGAATGTCGCACTGTGACTACTAATGTGTTTATAATAGTAATAAATACGCAATACGCAATAAAACACAATCGACAAAATGTGTTTTTAGAACAGATTTTATATCAATTTTTATATAAATATAATTTTATAAAAATGTAAAAAAATTTGTTCTTTTTGCCTGAATCCTTGAAAATAATTACCAAATTTATTTAAAGGAAAAAACAAGGAAACAAACAAACAAACAACTAAGTAAATAAATAAATCAGTGATGGCAAGTTTAAGGTGTCTAAGGACTTTTTTTTTTCTTTTTCCCCACCTTTTTTAAATGAAATAATATCGAAAGTAGGACCTAAAATATCCATAAGAATTACACTCTCAGCGACAGTTATGGAGTTAAATTCAGTAATATCTATTATTAGTCATTTCATCAAAGTTTAACGAGGTGAGAGTCTGTTTGAGGTCAAAATCCCGTTTTTTGCGAGAGACCTGGCCAAGAAACCAACAATACTCCAATATAACACAATAAAATGTACAAATCTAATCACATAAATAAAACTAATGTGATCAAATGACTACTTTGGTAATATAAACCAAACCACGAGAATCATCAATAAAACTACAGTGTAATATATACACACATCATATCATCAAACTAAACAGTGAAATAAATAAATAAATACCTCTAGGAATGTAAACACTGGTGCCTTTCAGATCGTGTGACAGTCTTTATCCTGCTATTTAAATACGGCTTAGGTCTGTTTAATTGATTAAAGGTATTTGAAAATGGAATATTGAAACAAGTTTAAACTGCTAACGAGAACAACAACAACCATCATCATCATCATCATCATCATAAACGTTGTGTCAGTATTCATGTAGGAACAGTTGCGTGTATTCAGAATCGGGTTATGCGCCTGCTTTCTGGGCTCAAATCAAATTAAAATCGCTTTTGTGTTCTCTGAGGTTCTTCGGAAACTTAACCTTCAGTGTTCTCTCAGGCGTCCAAGGTCGTGTTCTACAGGCCGACTGTGTGAAATATCGCGTTTACACCAAACTGCCAAATGGTGGCGCTAGAGTTAATACGGCTCCTCAGTTGAACATACAAGAAAGATGTGCTGCTGGTTAAATCCAGACTTGCACGCCTCACCTTAGAGACTAGAGATCGTTGGCCCCAACCTTGACCATGCCGACACTTTCCATCTGCTGTATCATTGTTAGGGGCCCCCGGTCCCTCAGGGGCCCTCGGAATCATCCGTATTTACCCTGTTTACGGCCTGAGACGAGGCCTGATTCTGTGATTTCAGCAATAACTCTTACAGTAACCACCTGAGATCTGTACATTAGGGCACGCGGCCGTTACGCTTTTGTGAAGCGATCGCTGTTGCAGTGCGGCGTCCAGCTCGCCTGTTTGTTTATTAGCCCTGAATTGTTCTGATGCAACAGTCGAGTGTGTTGTGTAGTCGCGTTAACGCTGCAGTCAGCAACTTTTTATCAAATCGCATTGTTTGGCATCCACTTAAGCTCCTGCGCTGTTTTTTATCCTCCCGCTGCATGTACGCGACATTGCAAGCCTGCAGAATTCCCCATTGGGTAGCGCTGTGTATCAGTGTGTGTGTGTCATAGTGTGTGTGTGTGTGTGTGTCAGTATTTGTGCCCTCCTCCTGTGTCTGACACCTAATTAAGGGATTTAAGTTGGTTTGTTTTTACAGCCCGCAGCTTGTACGGGGAATTGCTAAGCTGGAATGTCGCGGGGAGTCTGTCTTAGCATTCCAAACTGCCTTCTACTAGTTAGCATTGGGTTATATTCTAGATGTGTGTCTGTACTGTACGTGTGTGTGTGTGTGTGTGTGTGTGTGTGTGTGTGCTTTAAGTATTTCCCCTGATTGTGGTGCGGTTAAGTGTCGAAGCTGGAGGCAGGCTATGCTTCGGTGCTAACTACATGTGCTAATTACACTCTTAGATTAGATACGTTACGAAAGGCCAGATGTTGTGATGTTTTACTTAAACATGTTCTTTGCTGTTCGGCTTAAAGACCAAAGTTCAACAACAAGATGAGAGTAAACAGCAACATGCTTATACATTCAAGTTTAATAAATGGTTCTTTACTCACCAAAGCAACAAAAAAAAGGTCAAATGTTGTTCTGATAGTGTTAGCGTTAAATGTAAAACCTTCAACAAGTTTAAACCTGTCTCTGAATGGGTTATTAGTATTCACTGATCATTTTATCTACTTTTATGGAATGTTTTTGGATTACAGCGGTACCTCGGAATTTGAGTTCTTAAGGTGAAATCTCGTATTGTGAAACGCATTGTCCCATAGAAAACAACGTAAATGCAGATAATCCGTTCCAGCCACCCAAAAATATTACCAATATTACCAATTTCCAACACTATAATCATCATAATTTTGTATATAAAAACAATCAAAACATTTAGAAAAGACGCGTAAATGAAGTAAAGTCTGAAATACATAGAAACTAAACCTCACTTAACCTTAATTCCCGATTCCTCTTGGCACCGGGACCACAGTACTGTTTTGTGGCAAAACTCATGTTAGTAGCCAGAATAGTGAAACTCACGTCCAACTGTGTCTTCCAGCTTTTTATTCTGTTCTGTCATAACTGTAAAGACGTACTTTAGGAAATCTTACAGGAAAAAAAAGGAAAGTATTAGAGTTGCTGTTCTAAAGACCTGACCCGGATCTCACAGAGCAGAGTGAGGACGTCTACAAACCTGACCGAGTTACACCAGTTCTGTCAAACAGACCGAGCCAAAGTTTCCCCTGAAGTGCCGTAAGATGATTCTGAAGGTTGACGCCAAATACTGACTAAAGTAGATATAAATTTAATATTGGAATAAAAGCTTAAATAAATGTGTCTCTGAAGTCGATTCTCTGATTGGCTTAACGCCGGCGTATACAAACTCTGAATTTAAAGAAATATAAACAATATAAACTATACTATATATAGCCTCATAACTACCATTTTATTTTATATTCCTGAAAGAATTTTGTAAGGTTTATTTTTTTTGGCTCGGAAATAGTAACTACTGTTGGGTTGCACGAGTTGATTTAAAAAAAATCTAATTGTGTTTTCGATACACATTGCGATTGCAATTTTAACTGCAATATGTAATACTTTATTTTTTTTAATTTAATTGGATGTATCAAGACCGATGGTTAATACTGGCGCAAACAATCTCAAGAGGATTTAAAAAATTTCAAAAATATAAAATAGTTAAATTACTGACAAACTACATCAGTTGACAACTATGTTTATATTACCTGTAATAAATTAATAAATATATCAATAAATAAATAGGTTAAATAATTAATTGCACAGGTCCATATCATTTCGATTTTTATTTGATCAATTGTGCAGAACTAATAATTACCAAAAACAAGAAGTGATTGAGGATGCAACCTTTTTTTGTTTGTTTGTTTGTTTGTTTTCAGACAGTCGTACAGTAAGACCTCGTCTCGTGTCCGTGTGTCCGTGGTGCATAAAACCCGTTACATGAGCTGACCTTTGAACACGGAGGCCACGCCAGGATCCGCAGCTTGCTTTAATACCCTTTCACATATTTGTAATAATTTTCACACTCTTTTTAATTCTTTGCTTTGGCAGTAGTACTGGAACTTTTAATGACGATAGAAATTACAGATAATTAACAGAGAAACAATTTGGGATGCAGACTTTTGCGCTGGATTTGTAAACTATAAAGTATAGTTGAAATACTTTTCATTTAAACTCACCTTCAGAGCCGTTAAGGTGAATTGTTTGGGTGTAATGTGCAGATTACGAGTCGGAGCGCTTCTGATAAAATGATATAAAATAAATGTAACCTCAGGTTCCCAGCGTTTCAGCCCGAGTGTCCTGTGAGGCTTTACTGTATCCTGCCAATCTTCTGGACATTTTGGAAGCAGGCAGACTTTTCTCTAGTGCACACAGAGAGAGAGAGAGAGAGAGAGAGAGAGAGCAAAGGTAACTCTCTCTTCAGGGACTCCGGCGCGACACGGTCCCAATTTTATAGAGCACAAAAAAAATCTAGCTGCAAACACACAGCGTTGTATAAAACACAAGATTTGGCCCCTTGTGTCCGTCCGTATCTCCGAGCTTTTCCCACCGTAATGACTGTAGATAACTAATTATCGGACGTCCCTTTCTCCGAGAATCGTTTCCCTCTAGGAAGGAGAAGGACTGATAGTGATGGACGTTTCCACGTTTTTAAAACAAGAGCCCTAAACGAAGGCCGGTATTTTTTTCCCTCCGCTGGACAGAGAATAATTTGGGCCGGTCTCATCTGACTGTGTTCAGGGCTGCTGAGGTTAATAGAGGACTCGTCTCCTTTTGTGGTTTTTGCCCATTTTGTGCGAGCACTTCTCATATTAATAAACCCACCGTCCTCGGATTTTGCCTCCTATTTCTGTCCACTAATCTAATCTACTCTCCAGCAACTCCAACATCTCCAAACCTGCCCTCGGAGAGCGAGAGAGAGAGCGAGAGAGAGAGCGAGAGAGAGAGCGAGAGCGAGCGAGAGCGAGAGCGAGCGAGCGAGAGCGAGAGCGAGCGAGAGAGAGAGCGAGAGAGCGAGAGAGCGAGAGAGCGAGAGAGAGAGAGCGAGAGAGAGAGAGCGAGAGAGCGAGAGAGAGAGAGCGAGAGAGAGAGAGAGAGCGCAGGACAATGTTATATTCCACCAGGATAAGAAGGACTTTATATTATGCATATTTATGCGTTATATTTTTATGTCAAGCTTTAAAGCGCCATAAACACTTTCCATCAGAATGTTATTTAGGTGTTTATTATTCATTTTAGTTTGATATTTATGTTTTAAAATGGCCGTAAAATGAGACAGGTGTTCTGTAATGGCTAATAAACGTCTCGTAAGTGTTGATGTCATTTAGCGAAATTAATGGATTCATTATTGTTTTTTTTTTTTTTTTGCAAGTTAACCTTTTAAAATGTAATTTTCTTTTGCAAAATTTTAAAATAATGGTGTGTTTAGAATTTTGCAGCTATTTTTATTCCAGTTTGGATTCAGTTACAGTTTTTATGATGTTTTTATTAAATCAAGCTTTTTATTTATACTATCAATTAATGAATTAAAATAATACCAATTGTATTTAAATTTACTTCATATGGATTAGAGCAGTCTGTGGAATCTTACTTAAAATATAAATATATATATATATATCTCCAAAGCATCATTTTTTCAGCAAGAAACTTACCGTACAAACTAACGGTAACTCGCAGTAATTGACAGGCAGAGATGTCGGGTTCGAAAACGGAAACGCACTCTCATGCCATGCACCGGCTCAGATTCGTCGCATTTCATCGCGTCTGAGAGTCGTGCGGCCCGGCGCTCCCCGAGAGATCCGCTACAGCGTACACAGAACTGGAGGCATCAAAACTGAGACGCGTTTTCTAATAAACTGTCTTTTTTCAACAAGGCCTTGTGTTTTTGCCAGGTAGATCATGTGGTCTGGCTAGCTAATAATGGGCGTGTCCTAAATGTAACAAAAAGCTCGGCCATTAAACGTGTGTGTACTGTAGGTGACCTGGCATTGTGTTGATTTATGCCGCTTGAGATACCAGTCTCGAGGGCTGATCTACTGTAGTTGTCTTAAACTACGAGCAAGCGGGATTTTCTCCGTGAGCAGGTCACACAAAGCCACGATTTCACCTTCAAACAACAAAGCATCATGTGAGTCTGTCGATTTGTTAATACAAGCCGTAGCTCATTCATTATTTCAACTGTAATTTCCTTAGCAGAAGATATACAGATATTAAGGATATATAAAGTGATGGTGCCTCCGGTGGGTGAACTCTGCTACTGCAGCTGCTACAGGTTTACGCTGCAGGGAACAAAGCTAATACAAAGCCTGACTTTATTAATGTACAAAAAATATTACCAATATTCTCAATTTGCAACACTGTAATCATATTTTTGCATATACAAACAATCAAAAGACATGTAAATAAAGCATGAAATAAATATAAAAATATGAAATAAATAGACATTAAACTTCACTTAACCTTAATTTATGATTCCTCTCGGCATCGGCTACTTTAAAAACAAGACTGAACGCGGCTCCGTTTTCTTCTTGCTACCGTCCTTGATAACATTCTCGCGACCCCTGATGGTCTGTCTTCACTAAATCTTACACAAATGCAAAAAAAAAAAAAAAAACACAAAACGTGTAATGTGTGATTTAGCTTCGCTTGTCTTTCCACTGACGTAAACAAGTTTTAAACTTAGCTGGCGTTCGGTTCGGCTCGGCCGCTTGCATGGCGAATATGTTTTGTTCATATGCTGTACTAGATTTTGTCCTTCGGTTTAAACTTGAATCTGATTATATGTGGATTAAATCGCTCTGTTTAATGTTATATCAAAGTAATCAACAAGATTTAGTGATAAAGTGAAAGTTTTGTATTTGCACCCTGTAATTTGTCCTTTTCCTGCGGCGGTGGACTGTTTTATTCCTCTCACACCACAGGAAACCGGCACCAGGTGCCGTTCTTAATTCATTGCTCATGCGCACAAGTCCTTGTGAAAGTTGTTGTTATAACATAACGGAAAAACGAACCAGCGCCAATCAGAATCCAGGATTTGTCAGTGACTCATTACTCCGAGCCGCGTGGTCCGTCGGTGTCGCCGTCCTACAGCGCATTTGTACCTGGAAGCGCCGCTGTCTGTCACGAGTCCCCCGGAACAAAATGGCAACCGGAATGTGATGTGTACGAATGAGAGAATATCTGGGATTTGCCTGTCGCTCGCTCTCAGCCCTGTTGTTCACGTTCGCCCGCATCGTGACAGCATCCTCTCTCGGCTCGGTAATTGCAGTGTGGGCTGGCAGGAGGTGTGAGGTAACGGGCTCATCCGGTGGCAGCAGTCAGCTCTAGGGAACCTGTCAACGTCTGGATAAGGGAAAAGCCAGGCGCTCGACTCCGCGCCGGAGAAACACCCCGGCATTTTAATAACGCCACCGTAAGCGTTTCTGAAATTCCAAAGAGCGGCGTCATTAGAAGCGTATTTATCCGCAGATAAAACCCCGAACCGTCGCAGCAAACGCTAATGGAGCAAAAATGTGGATTTGACATGCGGGTGTCAACGCGGCCTGGAGATGCCTCGGGTTAGAGAGTAAATATTATTTCATTACGCTCTCGTGAAAAAGATAGAAGAGCTCTCAGTCTTTGGATTGACGAGCCGAGCAGCCGTACGACTCGCCTTCCAACAACTTCAGAGCGTGGAATTGAATTTAAATTTAGCTTAAAGCAGCCACACGCAGTAACTGGATACAGAAACACGCACAAATGTTCAAATCGAATTCTATCCCTAACGCGGAGGCGTCAACGTGTAGTGTTTCTGATTCTGGGCCGCGATACCACCTGGAAACTCGGCTTTCTTTTTTATTTCTTTTTTGCTTTTTCCATCCAAAGCAGCATTCAGAGCAAACGAGGAAATGATTCCCCGAAGCCGAAGGGGAAAGGCCGCGGGACGTTATAAACTGTCGTGCTTACCGCTTAATCTGCACCCTGCAGAATATTTCTTTATTTATTTATCTTCAGTAAGCGCTTTATCCTGGTCAGGGCTGTGGCGAATCCCGAGCCGATCCCGGGAAAGCTGACGGGAATTAACCCCAGATGGAGGATGTGTTCAAATCCAAGGAGGAGTTTTCGGAGAAGGAAGTAAAGAAAATGTTTTAATCTGTCGTCTTATCAAGACAGAGCTCAAGTCTGTTCTGGATTTCTCTCTTATTTTAATTTACAACAATGTTGTAATTAGTGGGAAAAAAAAATAAATCAAAAATCACCTCCTAGATTTAACTAACAAATAGTTAAGAGTCTTCCATTGGATAATTCCTGCAGCAATTAATACGGTTCAGCTGCAACAAAGGTTATTTAACCTGAACTGATGCAGTGAGAAGCTTCTCATCTCTTACACACCCGAGTCAGGAGACACACCCTGTGGGCGTGGCCACAATGTGACTCTGTTTCAGTTGGGTCATGTTAGTGTCCTGCATCAAGCGAAGACAACAACTGAGGACATTGTTGAAACTATTAAAATTTGGTTAAAGCGCATTATTATAACCTGTAAGGACAGTTTGAAACTCACAACTTATACTGTAGGTCTAATAGGGAAAGTAAAAGGATTTTCCACACACACATGTGAAGAGATCTCCAGGGATCGGGTGATGAGTCCAGATTGAGCCTGTTCCAGAGTGACACACAGGGGCACATCAGGTTAAGACGAGGGGCGGATGAAGCGATGCAGTCGTCATGTCCAGTACAAGCCCGTGTGGGCCGTGTTAATGATCCGTTGGAGAGATCTCGGTTCGGCCATGTCAGGTGGCCAAAAAATGAAGTCAGCTGCCGACCTAAACGTACCGAATGAGCAGGTTATCACATCTACAGTATGGAGTTGTTTCTTCCCTGATGGTACGGACGTACTCCAGGATTACTGATGGCTGTTACGTTGCAGAAGCTTATCGAAACGATACCACGCCTGTGATCCAAGACAAAGGTCGAACAATGAAATATTAAAGTCCGAGTCTTTTTGGACTGGGCAGTGTTTGTTCAATAATACAAATTTATTTAGTCAGTTTCTATTTCTTGGATCGTACAACAAAAAATCTGATAGATAAATATATATTTCTGTGTTTTATACCTAAATTTAGTTCTTTTCTTGGCAATATTTTTCTTGTCCATTTTCTGTATGTGTAAAGAAACCACTAAAATGTAGTTTTAGTAATTTATTGTAATTTTAAATTAAAACCAGTTTTAATGTCAGCAAACATGTTAGGGAATTTTTTGTAATTCTAAAGCATCCGTTTCATGTGTATTAATGAACAAAGTTTTATTTTTCTGGTTTTACAACAAAAATTCGATCAATAAGTACATTTCTAGATATTTTTTAACAGAAATTTTATAGCAAAAAAATTTTCTTCTGGGATTTTTTTGCATCATGTAAAAACACTGACATAAAGTTTATTTTGTTGTAATAATAGTACGGTAAAATAAAATAAAAAGTGTAAGATGAGTGTACATTGATTAAAACTGTTTACTTTTTTAGCCAGTTTTAGTCTCAATAAACACATTTGGGAAGTTCTCATCCTACCAATGCATACACTTTAATGTATTTACTAATAAAGTAAAAAAATTTAAAATAATAATAAATAAATAAAATAATAATAATGATGAGAATTATGAATAAAAAAAATAAAATAAACAAAGGTAAGGTGATAAATCTTGGTAGAAAAGTATATCATGAATATGAATAAGAGGAAATGACTGCGCGGTGCTTTGACCTTTGACCTTTGGTGAATTGAGGTACCGTTACCAGGTCTACCTTCGCACTGCTCAGTTACTCAGCATCAGACACCGACAGCGGTGCTGCTGCGGATTTAAACCGAGCTCTACTGGTCTCGTATTTAACTTCCCGCTGTCGCACTGACACGCTGCCGTGGCTACGGGCGAGTTAATTACTTTAATGTCTACCTTTTACAGCAGTGGGTGTGGACGTGCAGGACCACCGCTGAAGACTGCCATTATCTCGTCCTAGTGCAGACGCTCTGCTGCTTACTGAGCATTGTGTTAAAAAAAACTTAACAAAAAAAAGGTGGAGGTACAACTTCTGGAAATGAGCACACGTTCTGGAATTACGTTCGGGATCAATAAAGTGTCTGTCTGTCTGTCTGTCTGTCTGTCTGTCGATGCAAAATGTCACACATCTGATCTTTATTTAAGATCTTGAGTCCAAAATTCAATTGAAAGATCCAATTGTTTTCCAAATTGCATTATTATTATGATTATTATTATGAGTAGTAGTGTGAGTATTACCTAGCAGTAGCAGTAGGACTAAAAATAATCCTATTAAAAGTAGGACACACATACGCCAATCTTCAGTGATGAAATGTCCTGTTGTACCCAAGTTCTCACGGATGATTGTATCTCTGGATGGCAGCTCATAAGAGTGGTCGCCATGCCAACGCTTATGTCATCTTTACGGCCCTGGTCTTTGCCACTGTTAGCAGTACCACGGTGCATGGCCATCTGCATTTTGCTCTATTAGTTAGCCTAGCCTGTCCTAGCACAAGATAATGTGTTTTATTTTTATGTAAGACTTTAAATTCGGTATTGCAGCGTGTGTACAGAATTTCACGCTTATCCAGAGAACCGTATGATTTTTTTTTGTAAAATAAAACTTTTGAATTTGTCCAATTAAATGCGCTATATACACTATACACTATATATATATAATACGCTATATATACGTTCAAAAGTTTTAGAACACTTGCAAATGTCTTTGTTTTTGTTTAGTGCTTTATTTTCTACATTCTACAACAATACTGGGGATTTCAAAACTATAAAATAACACATATGGAATTA
>JAQQZT010000037.1:2570639-2582616 GCA_030068275.1 Clarias platycephalus | reverse complement strand
AACCCCCCCCCCCCCCCCCCCCCCCCCGTTTTACTGTATATAAAAAAGGTACAATCTATTTGCAACCTACTGTAACATAGACATAAATGTAATGAAAAATATATATAATTTTTTTTTCCCCCAATAAGAATAATTATCAAGAAAACACTGAAAATAAGGTTCCCTAAGAGACGTTTGTAAATTCCGACAGTATGTTGTTGAGTATTTCCCTGTACTTCGTTGTTCATCTGCAGATGATCATACAGGATTCTCTCGACTGACATTATAAGCAGCGATTTCCGCGAGCCAGACGTGATGCCGCACATTTCCGCGTGTTCGCTCGAGCGCGTTTCGGAGGAAGATTATCCTCGGCTCGACTCATTTGCAAAGCAATGGAAGTAAAATAGCACCTTGTCATCGGAGATGAGCGTCTCAGGCGCTGCGTTAATAACCCCGAGGCGTGCTAGATTGTTGTGTTTGTTTGCGTCGGTACGAGGACGACGTTGTTTTTCGTGCGATGCAAATGACACAGCTTTTTTTCTCTTCTTTTTTTTGCATCGCATTGTCCCAGCTGCTATTCAGAGCCAAGGTGCACTTCTTCCTCTGAGGAGGCGGTTTGTCTGCGCTGCTTAATATCCACAGAGATAAAAGTTTCTGACAGCCCTACAATTGTGTTCGGCCCAGCGCGACACCTCGGCTATACGTTTCACCGCCATGCAATAGGAACGGTAGGACAAAAGCACGCGCTCTCCTTTTAGCAAATCCTTTATTCTAGCTCGGCTTTTCTTCATTCCTTATTCCTTGCTGCTTTCGCTGAGTCAGTGTACGTGTCCATAAACGGAGCCGGGGTGTGAATGGAGGCATCTAAAAAAAAAAAAAAAAAAAACAGCTGTTTGCTGTCTGAGCTGCATTATTTTAAAGAATTATCACATTGATGACTTTCATTGTTGATTTTCTTTCACTAATTTTTTTTTTTATTACATTGCAAGATTTGTAACATGTATTCCCAAATATTCCCAAACGCATGGCGGTGTGTTTCACTAGCTCTTCGGTTCCTCATCTCAGGTAAAAAAAAATGGCCCCTCCCACAGCCACGCCCTGCTTCTTATTGGTTAAAATACAGCCAGTCAGGGTTATGTTGTTTAAATGAAGTTCTTCTGCTCAGTTCTTATTTTCAGCGCCTATCGTTAAGGAAGTTGAACACGCTGCAGAAAACAATACTTTAGCAAAAGAAATATTCTTGATTCTAACTAAACCTATGTTACATTTCTTACAATAAGTTTACAACAAACCAAATACATCATTATTAAGCTCATTTCAGGCCAAACTTTAATAAAATGGTAGAAGAAAGTGTCTTGTTCTGTTAGCAGATAATTTTGCTTCTTTCAAGAAATAAGTTCCTAAAAACTAGCAAAGTAATCCGCCAGTAGACCAAAACTATTTTACACCTACTTATTTTATTAACATTCGACCTGAAATAAGCTTAATAACCTTATATTTGTTTTTTTGTAATTTAAGAGGACTTTAATTTTTAAGAAAAAAATATCTTAGCAAGCAGAAATATCTTATATATAGTTAAATTTATCTAGAATTTCTTACAGATTACAAAAAATGTGTGATGTTTATACAAATTTTACTAACATTTTAAGCAAAACATGTTTTTTGTTCTATTGGCCGATTACTTTGCTTGTTTTTAGGAATTTATTTCTATAAGTGAGCTTAATCATTTTATATTTGGTTTGTTGTAATCCTATTTTAAGAGATTATACTTTGGTATAATTTCACCTTGCTAAGATGTTTTGCAGTTCAGCTATACTTTTTTATTAGAATCATAAATGCATTTATTATACATTGAAAAAATTATATAAATAAAAGAGAGATTCCTTTTTATCTATATAAATTTTAAGAAAATATTTTAATATACAGATCTCGTCCCAAGGTCTGACTTTCACCCTGATAACTGATAACAAGTGATGCAAATCTTTTTTTTTCTTTTCTTTTTTTTATCACATTGAACAAGTTTGGTGACTACAACTAACCTTAACGCTTTCTTAACTTTTAGCAAAAATAATATTAGGTTCTTAAGCTGAAAATAAGCCACACCTTATCACAGGTACTCAGTCTCATGTTAGAAAATGAAAACAAAAATAGACAACCAGTAAAAACATAAATAAATAAAAAGGAAAAATGCTGATAAAACGGAAGTAGATATAAATTTCTTTGACTTCATCGCCCTAATCATCATACAGTATATTATTTACTGTATACAGTATAATGTAGAAACATGCGGTGTCCCAGACCACACGTTAGAGCTCACAGGTCGTAAACGTCTCGTAATTCTTTACTGATGCACACGTTTCCTTTTCTTCGCCCTCGCAGCCAGGAAGTTCGAGAGCGGAGAGAATCTCAACATAAGCGGAATAACTCGGGATGCAGCGGGGGATTATGAGTGCGGAGCAGAGAACGATATTGCTTCTCCCGACACCCGGACTGTGAAAGTCACCGTCAACTGTAAGTATTTCTCCACCTTTTTTTCTTTTTCTTTTTTTTGTCCTGATGCTGCACGCTCACGATAAGGCGGGCTTATTTTTATCTGGCCGAGGACAGGGAGCGGCTGGAAATTAGAACAGGATTCATTGTGTGGAAGATTTTTAATATTTAACGAGAGAATCCCCTTTTTTTGTCCGAGCCGAGATGATTAATTTCCAGTGAGGAATGGTCTCAGTGTTATAACGGCTCTTCTATTATGCAGGTAATGAGTCTCTCAAAAGTCTGAAAAGACAGTAATGAGCACTGCACGTTTTAATGAATTATACTGACTTTACTCATCAGGATGTAGCTCTGCCGGAATGAAGGGGGCCGGACGTGCCGCGATTTTTCTTTTTTCCTTTTCCCCTTTTTTTTTTCTTTTCTCCCCGCGGTCACTGGCCTCGTTAATCTCTTTGTGTTGATGCCATATGCTGAATCACAGGAAGCGAGAGCGCATAAATCAGTAGCGCGGACTCTCGCCGATCAGTACGTGTGGTGTTGGCTCGTCAAAACGACACCCCCCTCCCTCCCTTTTTCCTCTCGGCCCGTGCGAAGAAAAATGGGCAGGCAGGCACATGGAAATGTCAGCACGTCGAGCTGTGACGAGCCTGGAGTCATAACTCATGTCCCTGCTCCACCCAGTCAATTCTATCAATACGTTCTAATGAGAAACAAAGTGGAAAAGATCAGCAGCTGGGTGCCGATCTCCGAGCGCCCGGGCGCGTTTCTTGTTCTTCGCTTCAATCATACGAGCTCTGATTTTTCAGCATGGCTCCGTATCTGCCCTTGGAACAAGACGGTAAAAAGCGAAGCTCCTGTAGAGGGGGGGAAGAAAAAAGAAGGGGAAAAGAAAAAGAGAACAGAAATGTGCTCGTAATCCAGTCTATCACCTTGAGCAGCGCTTGTCCATAGAACAAGTCGCTTCAGGCTTTAGAAGTCGCGAAAACGGGTGCCGGGGCCGGAATTAGACGCGAGGTGTTACCTCGACGTCTCCTGAAATAAAAGTGCAAGGGAACTCGAGATGACTCTGACAAGCCGCGTCCTCGGCGACACCCGCGTTCCCGCTGTGAAGTCTCCGTAGATGATCACAGCCTCTCTATGATTAGACCTTCCAGGGGGAGCCGTGTGATTCGGAGATTTCTCGTGCTCATCAATTAGCTCTTTCTTCTCCGAGTTAGCTCACAGAGTCGACTAGCTGAGAATGTTTTCCATGCAACATTACTACCTTCAAGGATGTTGCTACATTGCATTAGCTTAATTACTTATCACAATGGCAGATAATGTGACTTTGACATTTCGAGGGTTATCGGCGTAATTAAATACACGGCAACGTAATCTCATTCGGCTTAAAAAAAATAATAATTACATCTTTTTTCGGGTAAGACGAGAGTTGACCTCTGGGCTAATTGCAGATTATGGCTGTTAATTGTAAGAAGCAAATATATCGGCTGAAAACAAACGACTTAATGTTGGGTTTAAGCGCTTTTGTTTCATAGAGAATTGTTTTGCTCTCTCGTCAGTCTGACCGCTGCAGTTGTTGTGCCCGTAAGCAAAACCGCTTACCCTGAAAGGTTCCCTAGATGTCAAGTAATATTATATCCTTGAAAATAGATCAGTGACTTCTGCTGCTTTTTCTTCCCACTGATACGGCTCAGTGACTAAACCCAATCGTGGAACTCTCTGCATGCTGGTCATGTCGATTTGTGGTCACATGAGATGTCCTGTGTCCAATGAAGCCAGACAAAAATACTCAAATTTCCAAATTTACTTTGACACAAAATGAAACATGACTCATCTTATGATCAGCAATCCACTGCCAAACTAGGGTGCCAATACTTTCATTGTTTTACCTTCCATGGAATGTTAAAATACCGCAAGACACATGGATTTTCCTTTCATGTAGTCCAGGGTCCCTGTGTGTGAACGAACACTAACCCGACTCCTCCCATGGATCTCCGATCCAGTTTGCCTGCAGAATGCTGGCTGTCAATTCTGCAGTCGTTCCGCATCAGTTTGTCCGAATCAACACAGCTGATTAAACCAGACACACAAGGGTTGCTAATTTTACCCAAAGCTCTAAATCTTAGAACCATGGTGTGGCCCGTCATACTTGTTTACCTAGAACCATCTCAAAAACTCCACATTATAATTTAAGAAATACGAGATGCAGCTCCAGGGTTCAGGGTAGGAATGTTGCCCTCAGTCTGTGTGTGTGGTGTTTGTATGATCGCAGTGTGTGTGGTGGGATTCCTCTGGTCTCTCTGGTTTCCTCCTGCAGTTCAGAAACATACAGTGTAGATTGATTGATGTTTCCCAATCGCCCATAGTGTATGATTGGGTGTGTGAGTACAGGAGATTGTGTGTGAATGTGTTGGATGGATGGATGGATGGATGGATGGATGGATGGATGGATGGATAGGTTAGTGAGTGAATGGATGAATGTATGGGTATACTGATGGATGGATGGATGATGGTATGAATAGATATATGGATGCGATGGATCGAAGTTAATGGATATTAATTGGAATGTGGTTGGATAGAAGGATGGATAGATGGATGAGTGTATGGATGGCTGGATGTATTTCTGGGAGGTTGGATGGGTGGATAAATTAATGGATGAATTGATGGATGGATGAATGATTTGATGGTAGGACAGATGGATGAGTGGATGGATGGGTATATGGATGAGTGAATGCATTTATGGATGAATGGATGGATGGATGGGTTGGTGAAAAGATTGATGTTGGTAGGACAGAGAGATGGAAGATGGTTGAATGAATGAATGGATGGATGGGTGTATGTAAGAATTAGAGGATGTGTTTATGGGAGGCTGGATGTATGGGTGGATGAACTGATGGATAGATGGATGATGGGTGTAATGGATGGATGGACTGATGGGTGGATGAATGGATGCATGATTGGATGTCTGGGTGGGTGAATGGAGTGATGGTGGTAGGACAGATAGATGGGAAAATGGTTGTATGAGTGGATAGATGGATGGGTGTAAGAATGGGAGGATGTGTTTATGGGAGGCTGGACTGATGGGTGGGTGAATGGATTGATGGTGGTTGTATGGATAGATGGATGGATGGATAAGGGTAAGTATGGGTGGATGAATTGATGGATGGGTGGGTGAATGGATTGATGGTGGTAGGACAGATAGATGGAGATGGTTGAATGGATAAGGGTAAGTATGGGTGGATGAATTGATGGATGGGTGGGTGAATGGATTGATGGTGGTAGGACAGATAGATGGAGATGGTTGGATGGATAAGGGTAAGTATGGGTCGATGAATTGATGGATGGGTGGACTGAGGGGTGGATGAGTGGGTGTGTATATAGGTGCATGGATGGGTGGGTGAATGGATTGATATTGGTAGGACAGATAGATGGGAAGACGGTTGGATGGATGGATGGATGGATGGATGGGATGGGATGGGAATGGACACACTATGGATGACATTTTGCCCTGAGCTAATGAACCTACTCCTGCACATCGCCGTCACACTACACACACTTTCCTGCTTCAGCAATAAACTTGATAAAGCCGCAGAATATCTGCTGCTATCGCAATAACTCTCTCGGGCTCATTTAACAAACAGACTAATTACTAAAAATCCCGAGGTTTGCTGTTCTCAGCTCCGCACAGCTGTTGGTTAGCCCGAACCGAACTATTTGAAAAACCTTGTTATTATAAACGTATAAACATAACTGTTTAAATCTCAAAACGGCGCGATACTTAGTGCTGTTTGTCTTTGATTTGTTTTTGTACCAAGCAAAGCACCAGCTGTTTAGCTGCACCGTCGCGTTTCACCCGTGCCCCATGCCAACGCTGCCTCTACCCGCACCACGGAAAATAAATTGATAAACGTGACAGATGAGGTGATGTCATGTAGCCGTGCAGATCGTCAGCTTTTAGAGGTTACATAATGCATTTCCGTGTTGGACCTCTGACATCCGGGATTAATGCGTACTGTACATCCATGTGATTTATGTACCAAAAGGCATAAATCATTTCCATCAGACTGAGGATCTGTGCTTTTCCCAGGCAAAGGCCAATTTCTCCTGGTTATATAAGAACAAGTCATTAATACTGGATCAGGCTTCGAGCTTTAATGGAGTGTAATGGAACGATGTATAAAACACGTTACCGCCAAGAGATCGCAAAATACTGATTTTTTTTTTTTTCTTCCGCCAAAGCCTTTGTGATGTTCGGGTATGATTATGAATATGTGTTTGGAGTTTATGTTTTAGCTGCATGAAATAATACAGCAGATGTAAAAGCACCAGGCTTTGGATTAACATTGCGGATTATAAAAAGATCACAGGGACTATTTGTACAGTGCATGTGTTGTTACTCTTATTCATGAGCAAAATGTTTGTATTGTACTTTTAAAAGCAGATCAATTTCTGCATTGAATTAACAAAGTACGAGTTCACATGCTGGCAAATTAGAAGGTATTGACTTTCCTTGATTTTAAACTCAGATTTTGCTTAATTTTCTATTATTTTTAGTCTAAAGAATCTACACCAAGGTAAAAACACACACACACACATAAACATACACACCAGGGCTTCATTTAAACGCATCGAAAGCTGCAAAAGAAAGCACTATTATAGGCTACAAATTATGCATTGGGTTCTAGGGACAGTAATTTATCAGAAATAAATAGAAGATGTTCAATTTTTGGGACACAATCTTGCTAGCAAGCCATTATAGAGTGGAAAAGAGGTTGTTAATGGGGATGCAGGGAAACAACAACAACAATAAAAGGAATGTGGCTGCAAAAAAATATTTGGATATTGAACACAAAGATTGTTTTCCAGTAATCTTTTTCTTTTTAATAAACTCCGATCATTTCCCCCCACCATCTGATCTACAATATTTTTTCGTCCAACATTTTTTAATGTTGGTGAAGCAGAAAATGTGTCCTGTCCTATTAACGTCATCCACACAGTAGAATTATAAAATGAAGAAGTAGAAGGCCATGGGCAAATTATTATCCTGTACCAAGCAAAAGGAAACAACTAAGGAGCAACGTTATGGGGCAATAAAATGAAGTCAGCTGACCACCTCAACGTACTGAATCACCAGGTTATCACATCTATGGAGGTTTTCTTCCCTCATGGCACGGGACGTAATCCAGGTGCCGTGCTTGGTGGGTTTCCTCCGGGTACTCCGGTTTCCTCCCACAGTCCAAAGAGATGCAGATTAGGCTAAGACTTGTCTGTAGTGTGTGAATGGTCCTACCGCGGTCATAAAATGGGTATAAATACTGTACTGTGGTCACCACTGGCCTTCACCGACCCTAGTTGGACTACGGAGGTTCCCAAATACATGGATCTGTGGATAGTCTATAATATAATGTTATATAGTTTATAAATGTGCTGTTTTACTTATTCGACACACATCTGAGCACGTGGCATTCTGTTAAAGAGACGTGAAGTTACTCGTTCATTCGCATTTAATTTGCTGGATCCTGAAAAGCTCGATTAACACTCAAGGTTTTCTTCTTTTCTTTTTTTTTTCCCCTCTGGTTTGTATCTGTGAGCTGGGAACCTCGAGAGACAGGAAATACACAACTTGGATGAAAATCTCTTTTGTTTGTTAATTAATTCAACCGATTTTGGTATCTAGGATATCATCTGTAGACCTTTTCAGGATGGTGAAGGTTACATTCTGATTAGCCCGCTGCGTCCTCATGGACTAGTTTCCATCGTGAGAACATGCGTACTGTACCGAATACTCTGAGAGTTTAAAGAAAGGGTTGGGGAACATCTGACTTACAAGTTACTAGTAGCGGTGACAACAAAACAAAACAAGTCTGGAGTCTCCACTGCATAGCCCCCCGTCTTTACCAGCTATTTGATGCTCTAAAGCAGTTTATTATTCATAGACCTGAAAATGATGAAGGGTTTAATTATTAATGAGTAACACGCCGCTTTTAATCCTTTCTACTTACGGTCCTTTATGAACACGGCGCACGGAATCGTTCGAGATGAGACGCAGCTTTAGATCTCGATTTGTCCACACGACTCACGAGTGTTAATTGTAGCGCTATAACAAACACACACACATACACACACACACACACACGCTGTGCATAATGGGATGTAGTATACACACAAAGGGGTGTTAGTTTAAATAATATCAGCCACTGAGAGCCACTAAAAGTCCTGAGAGACTGCGTGATGGTGATGGAAGTGTCGGAGAAAGAAGCGGCACAAAGAGCCATATACATTTTCATTTTCATCAGGACCCCGTAATTACGACGGATTGACATTATGAGGCCCCACAGACAAATAACGGTTCGCCTTGATTGACCATCTTTACCGCACTGTGAGAAATGGAATCTATTCTTCAATTTGATATGGCAGGAGCTAATTTGTCATATTTACAGAGATTTGTGGCTCTGCGCTTAATGATTTCCATTCAGCGGAATACATTCCTCCCTCACTCGCTCTTTCTCTACGTGCCTCGTCCTGCCTTTGTTTCCTTCCCGGCTCGACGGTTATTTATAAGGATTGGCCGTATTAGAGGAGGAACATGATGTTATTCTTGAATAGTAAATGGAAATCTTAATGAATTAATAAATCTCGGCTGCTAAAGCCAGAGCTGGCGGACACGCCGCCACCGAGGGCCGGAGACGGCGGGTAAAGCTGTTTTTCTGTTTGTAAGCTGATAAGTCATGGACTGATGAGTCCATTACTACATTTGGGCAGAAAATCTCACACCGGACCTGTGAGTGAACGGTCTCCAGGGGTGGGTTATTAATTGGGCCCTGCATTCACGGAGGGGGAAAAAAAAAAAAAGGAAACAGTTCAGTGGAATAAATCTTATCTTTGCCTGGAAATGTAGCAATTACTCATTTAATGTGTCCGCACGCAGGTGGACACGCAGCGCTAAAGCTAATGAAGGCTTAGTGAACATGGACCTGCAAATACTGTAGCCATCAAATTGACATTTAAAGACCAAATAAAGGGAATTAGATTAAAATATAATTTCTGTTTAATCATTAGCCGAGGACCTTTGGCCACGCAGTAATCGACCGTGTCATTGTCAAGCATCTAATACGATCGTGTTCGCGCCTCCATGTCTTGAAATAACACCGCGTTTCAACACAACTCGCTTATTTCATATAACAGGGAAAATGAAATCAAATTTTGCATTAAAACTTGTTTAATTAACATTTATGCATTCAAGTACCGTAAGAATTTGATTTTATTTATTTATTTAAAAAAAAAAAAAAAAAAAAAATTGCACAATATCTTTTAATCATAGAAAGAACATTTTATAAATATTATGAACGGATTTTTGGATTCTGGAAAATAAATGCGTTTTACTTTGATTTCCACAAAGTGTAATAAGTTTGTGTGTCAAACACATACTGTACGTACAGTACATCCTCTATATTTCTGCATAGGGCTGAGCGATATAGATACTGTATGCCTTTAATATTGTGATAAATGATTACGCAATACACTTGTTTTGAGATATCGTTGTTATACTAATATACTTTTTTTCTTTTTTTAAGAAAAATAATTCATGGTACTTAATGTATGCCAATGATTTCATGTTTTTTTTTTAATTTAAAGATAGTAAAGAGAATTATCAGCATGTTTGTTAAACTGTATATTGTGATAATTGTCACATATCATATTTGTCTTCAAAATCACAATTTTAAATTACCTACTCGTAATTAAACATTCAGGGTTAAAATTTCTAGCATATTTTTTTTGTTTTTGTTTTATTTTATTTATTTATTTTTTTTGTTTGTTTTTTATAAAACCTAGGAGGTAAAAACTATTATAAACTAGGTATAACTATTTAAAAACAATGAGCTAAAATAATTGTGGTGAGTTCTGAGTTGTTATTATTGTTATTGTTATTATTATTAGTAGTAGTAGTATTAAAGAAACTTTGATAGTTCAAACACAAAAAAAAACTTTTTTTGTTTGTTAGTTTTTTAGTAGAAATTTTAAAGTTCAGAACTTTACCATTTCATTGCTTTTAAACAAATTTAAACAAAAACACAAGTTTCAACAAATGAAAGTTTTTTTTTTTTTTTTTTTTTTTTTTTTCCTTTTTTTTCCAGTTAAAGCAAGTTTGAGCTTGGCTTAAGTCAAACAAAGGAAATTAAGATACTGTCCTGAGATTTATATTATAGATTATATATTCAGTTATACCCAGTTATACCAAACTTCCAGGATTTTCAATCAAAATCTAAGACCAAAAGAAAAAAATCTAAATAAAAAATCATACAAGGTATCAGGTTTACAATCAATGTCAAAGTCAAATTAGAACCAAGTTTGATAGTGATTTATTAAAAGTTTCAGATTTTATATTTTAAATCAAGTTCCAGAGGTTTATTCTCAATTGAACAAAGTTCCAGTTCTTAAATCAAAATGTTTGATTTCGGAATATTTCATTAGAACCGAGTTGTTGATTTTTGCACCAGAATCAAGTCTGAATTTTTCTGTCAGAGTTTCTGAGTGTTTCATTGAAACCAAGTTGCAAAATTACTTAACAGAGTTTTAGAGTTTTGCAACTTGGACAGTTTTTTGAGATTATCAAGATTATTAAACCATATAAACCAAGTTTTCCAGCAGAAACAAATTTCTCAGTCATGTTTATGTATGTTGCTTGTATGTAAGTAACAGCTGGAGCGATGTTCACACGTCTATCTCAGAGTCACATCATTTTGTGCTTAAATTTTAAATTGCTTGATCAACAAGCCCTTGCCGCACACTAACTGTAGCATCCTCTACCCAGTGCCGATGCTATTTCCAGCTTCTCCATCTGGAGGAACTTTATGAACTTGCTAATGATTTACAGTTGCTCTCTCTCTCTCCTGTTCTGGATCCTGTAAATTACTCCGATTATTGGGCTTTTTAATGTTTTTGCACTGCTGTATTGCATTAGCTAATCCTGTCGCGTGCTGCCAAAAGTGATGACGCCATAAAGTAGAGATATAATTTAATCAGAGAACTTGAGCGATGCATTTGCATTTAAAACAGAATGACTTCTCTTCATGTTTTGGATTTGTAGAAATGGATTTCGCTTTTCTTTTTAAAAGACTACAGAATCGTACGCAAATATGTAATCCCTTTTTTGTGATACTGTATAATCTCTATTAAGTATGCTCTTTATGCGAGTCTTATACAGCAGCTCGATGTCTTCCTCTCCATGCTTTCAGTGTTATTCAGTAATTCACAGGGTTTGAGTCTAAAGGAGGATTTCTGCTTCCTCTTAATGTACAACTTCACAACCAGCAGGCAACAATGCACACACACACACACACACACACACACGCGCGCACACACACGCACACACACGCACACACACACACACACAAAAATAAATAAAAATGAAATGTTGTAGCGCCGGCACTCTCACAATCTCAGCGTGGAAGCCTGATATGATCTTCAGTCATGAGATTTCCTTGGCTGGACTGAAGACGCTCAGTAG
>JAQQZT010000037.1:2520365-2544153 GCA_030068275.1 Clarias platycephalus | reverse complement strand
GCAGAAGAGATTAAACCCCAAGTTGGGAATGTTGGAGGCAGAAGAGATTAAACCCCAAGTTGGGAATGTTGGAGGCAGTTGACCTCGTGGTTGGGAATGTTGGAGGAATCACAGATTAAACTCCAGGTTGGGAATATTTAAGGCAGTGGAGATTAAACTCCATGTTGCCGAGTCAGTTGGGAGACTTTATATGTGTTAATCAACTGAAAGTTATATTACACAGTAGTGATTAAACGCTCGTCTCTCAGCTGGAAACAGATTTTTTTTTGGTATCGTAAATTGAGCCGAGCTGTTTTCCACGCCATCGCACTCGAACATCTGATGTAGACTATCAGAGATTAGCGATCATAATGCTATTTCAAACTGATTCTTTTTGAACAACAACAAGAAGAAGACTGTAATATTCGACATTAAACCCGTGAGCAAGTTTATTAGATCTCTTTGTTTGGGTTGGAAAAG
Source organism: Clarias platycephalus (assembly GCA_030068275.1). Lineage (NCBI taxonomy): Eukaryota > Metazoa > Chordata > Actinopteri > Siluriformes > Clariidae > Clarias > Clarias platycephalus. The sequence goes on along the minus strand of JAQQZT010000037.1, from coordinate 2,543,694 downwards.
CGATTAACTTCATGCGCTCTCTCTCTCTCTCCACTTTCTCTAGTCCATGCATGCTTTTTTTTTTTTTTTTCCTTTCATTTTTTGCTTTCTTTTATTTTTGGTTCTTGTTTCTCTGATAATATATGAATGTTTTTTCTTTTTTCTTCCTTCTCTCCTTTTTTCCTGTAGCGATTATTGAACCTACGACTAGCGCTGTCTCGACTAGCGCTGTCCCAAGTCCAGGTCAGTATATCAGTCATCGAGCTGTGCAAAATAAAGAAAAGAAAAGAAAACCTTTCAGTAAGAGACTCTCAAGGCTACACTATGCGAAAAACAACCTCTTCCTCATTTCCCGTGTATTCTGATTGGCCGGGATTCCTGCTGTGAGCGTACGGCTTTGTGTTGTCTTCTTCACAATAACTTTGGTTTGATTTATTTTTGAGTGGCGCGCGCCGTTGCCCTGCGCTGTAATGGTGCTGTGGTGTGTAGCGCTGGTGCCGAGCAGCTTCGTTTTCTTTTTCTTTCTCCTAAAAAGTGCTGACTGCTTCACTCCGGCTTCCCCTCCTCATCCTCTGCTTTAGTGCGGTCTGCATGACGGGCAGGATATCGGTGATGCGCCTCCTTTATTTGTCGTCTGCGCAGCCATTCTCTTTAACCAGCGCAACGCCATCACCTTCAAACTCTCCACCGTGTGTGTGTGTGTGTATATGTGTGTGTGTGTGGGGGGGCCGGGGGGATGTGGGGATTTTAGTGTTGTTAATCTTATTTTTTGGGGGAGGAATGGTGTGAATGTGTGTGTGTGTGTGTGATGATAATTCCATAATGTAATCTCTCATACAGGTTACATTGCTTCCTTGAACGCTTCCTGTTCAGCATCAACGCAGCAACATACCAGTAATGGTGTAATCTGCACGGAGTCACATTGTGTGTGTGTGTATGTGTGTGTAGTAAGGGATGCAAATCACCGGACCTGGCAAACAATACATTTTTCATAAATTGTAACTTTGTAATTGTAACTATGAAAGCGTATCTGATGAAGATGAAAAGGAAGATCAAAGGCTAGCTTGATGTGATAAAGTAGTTTCAGGATTTTTAAAATAGTTTCTATTAGATTTAGTTCTCCTACACAATTCTTCGTGTCCAAAATGTCCCTTATTCAATATTACTGTTTCATTTCCACTGTAGAACTGTTGTGTTGTGTAAAGCAATATCACGCTCATGATCATGCGGTTATACGCACGGCCAAATCACAGAGCTTTATCGCTTAAGATTGCATTTCAAAATTGTTTGATTCTGCAAGTGAGAGCGCGGCAGCGTGGAAGATCATGTCCACCAACAGACCAGTCCCTTGCATCTCCTTTTTCTTCTTCTTGGTGTTCACCGGCAGTTGGCATCCACTATTATGCATAACCGCCACCTTCTGGACTTGATCTCCCTTAAATCCTCTTTTCTATTCCCGTCGCCCGTAAGAAACCCATCAGATCCCTTTTTCCTTGTCATCTTTCTCCATTTTCTAACCTTTTTCATGGTCTACTTAACATTTCCAAATTCTCATTGCTCCTTCAGGGAGCCAAAATATCAAATGACGTCATCGCCATTATCAAGACTCCATTACTCCATTCCGTATCTCTCAGTGAGCGGCTTCCCTTCCGTGGAGGATGTGATGTAATAAGGGACAGGAAAAGGTCTTTATGATGTCTGAAAATTAATGAACCATCAGCTTTGAGCTAGCGTGCATCGTCCCTGTGCTGACATTAAGCTAGTAACATGCAACCCATGGCTCTTTCACGGAGATGGAAGCTCCAGTGAGTTAGGCTTGAAGGACAACAAAACCAACTCCAGGAGGATTTTCTCCAGGACCTGAGCAGACCTCTACACGCCATGCGAAGTGGTAATAAGTGTTAACATTGCGTTCTCACTCGATGTCTCCGGCTAGGCTAAAATATTTTTAACAAATTACGTTTAGCATTTCCGCTGCTTTCATTTTGTCTGCCCCACTTAGTCGACTAGCGAACGTATTAGTCGACTAGTCTGTGCGACTCCCCAGTGTGTGCTCCATGCATATGTATTTGGAGAATCGGAAGAAACCTGTAACACCACCGATCGCTAAACATCACCGCGCTCCATTTTACCCGTGATCCCAGCAGGTTCTATTAACAGGTTCTCTCGCTCCACCCTCCTTGTCTGTCTGTTTGCTTGAAATGGATCTAATTAGCTCTGGGATCCTGTCTCGTCTAGCGGGGATCACTCCTCAGCTCTTAACTCTGATTTGACTTAAGGCTTGCAGAACAAATGACAATTTCATGGTCCAGTAGCGGCAGCGGTGGTATCAATCAGCTAGATAAACCGGCTCCGCGTTCCTACTGTTCTTGTTTTGTTTCCCGGCTCCAAATTGTATTTATAGGTCATTTCTCTTCGCGGTAGAAGTGTGTGACTCGGGAGAGAGAAAGATCGACGGCGGGTTTAGTGTTTCTGAAATCAGGTACCGCAGTTCAGCAGACAGAGTATGTAAATGAATTAGGGGTGGTTAATTATTTTGGAGCAGCATCCAATCGGAGAAGGGAGGGGGGAAGAGTATGATTGTGGGTATTGGAAATCAATGAGACACTAGAGGAAAACAAAGCAGCAGATTATTAGATAATGCTGTATTTGAAGGGCACCTACACTCAGCATTCATAACACATTCATAAGCTCTACATTTGCTCTTTATAACACATAGTAGAACCAAGTCTCAAACAGACAGCGTATACTGTATTAATATCAGCTTATGGTTCTTTTCTCTTAAATGATCCTTATTTTAAAGATACCTACATTGGGCATTTATAACTCCTTCATAAGCACTGCATGCGTCATTTAACAGTATAGGGTATTTACTATATAAAGTGGATAAAACAGTTGTCATTAAATAATAGCTGGAGTTCTTTCCTTTTAAATGTTCTTTATATGTCCTGGAAGTACACTGGATGTTCATAAGACCTTCATAAGCACCTACGTATACATCCTGTCAAAAAAATATGATATCTTTGCTAAAGAATGAATGGAAGTCTCAAACAAACTCAAACTAATACTAATTTAGGATTATGGTCTCCTCCAACATGCTTTTTTTCAGTGAAATCTACATTGGGTGTTCACAACCCCTTCATAAGCACTATATACAGTACATCCTGTTGAACGTGTACTGTGTCTATGATAAACAGTGGATGGAAATCTCAAGCAATAAACGTAAACTGATCATAACCTGGGGTTATTGTCTCTTAAATAACCTTTATTTAGGATACCTACTCTGGGTGTTCATAACCCATTCATAAACGTTGCATACATCATTTAAATGTGCAAGTCGTAGTCAGCATATAGTAATAATCAGTGAGGTTATTTTCCCTTATATTTTGTTCTTGAAAATGTAGGTGCATTGGGCCTTCATAACACATTTATAAACTCTACATACCTTCTCTCTGATACATATAGTACAGTACTATAACCAAGTCTACAAACAGTCACCTGTACAGTATACTAATAATAACTTTTCTCTTAAATCATCCTTATTTTAAAGATGAACGAGATTCACGAGACATTTCATCACCTGGCCCGGTTTTCCAATGAATCCCCTTGTTTCTGTGTTGAGTAAAAAATAATTAATTTCCTATGATGTGTAATGAACGGCCATTGCAGATATCCTTCAAATACAGTGGTAATAACAATTGTTATAAGGAAAAACGTTTCCAAAGCTAAACAACCCCACATTGATCATTTGTTTCTGCAGTGATATTAAATTCCCAGTTTAAAATGTGCTGCACTCGAGTGTAGAGTGAGTAGGAGCAGGAAGGGTAGGAAGCTTCATGAACTTCATTTAACAGACACTTTGCAATAAAACAGGGCCGTGAGCTATTTTTGGATCAGATGCTCATTTGTGTGTGAACTGATTTTTGTCCTCCACCCCCACCCTTCACTCTGCTGAAAGCTACAGAGAAAGAAATGAGTTTCACCGATGAAAAGAGACTCCACGACGAAAAGACAGATGTGTTCACGTTCCTCCTCGATTCCTTTAAACTAAAGCAGAATTCCTCTGTCCGATCCTCCGGGACCCGCCCACGTTTTAGATTCTGTCTCGGCTCCAAACACACCTGAGTCAGTTAATAGATACTGCAGGATTATCATCATCAGGCTCAGTCGTGTCAGGAACTGGAACACAGGAGGACTCCGGTTTCCTCCAGGGCTCCACTGAACACCGCCGCTCGAAATCTAACACCTGCCAGCTATTTTATGTTGTTTTTCTTTTTTCTTTTTTTCTTTTTTAAATAAACCATACCGACTAGAATATCAGTGCTGACTCAAACAGAGCAGGTGTGAAGGACGGATGTTGTACCCTGAACCACCATGTGATCCGTTATTTCATGCAAACTCTTGATTTAAAGCTAATGCTTATAGGACTTGCATAAGCGCTTCATAATACCTGACGTAAAGTTACATAAACAAACACAGGGGATCTCATTAAGACTGCTTTTGTAAGATTGTTATTAGCTTATGTCAGGTGTCATGACTTTTTAATGACATGCGCATACATCAACCAAAAATGACAAAGGTTTCAACTGCTGTTAATGTACAGTATGTGTATAAACAGCATTTCATTCACCCCTCTACAGTATGTTGCATTATAACAACAACCGTGTGTCATAATATCAACCCTACATGCGCTGACTCAAAGCTGAAATCTTTCAGAAAGTGACACTAAAACCTTATGTCAACAAAAAGAACTATACTGTATAAGCTACAGGAAAACAATGTAAAAAAAAAATGTGAATTATATAAATATTTATAACAGTTCTTATGTATGTTCATGTAGCTTTATGACTGGTATCAGTACTTTATAGTGAAATCAGTCCAGAAAGTGTCATAAGTAACTTATGTCACATGAACAAAAGGATACATAACCAATCTATTACCAATAACTCATCCTTATAACATGTTTAAATATTGCTTGTTATCCTGTGTAGTGTCGTAACATATTTATGTCATATTAAATAAAAAGTGCACATATTTTCATGTAGGTTTATGTCATTCATCATGATTTTCTAATGAACTTGGACCAAATTGTCATACCAAGCCTACGTATGTCATCAAACAAAGCTACATAACCAGACTCGGGTGATTTGTTGAAAGCAAATGTTATACCACCCCTTACAGTACTGTGGAAAAGTATCTGCCCCCTTCCTGATAGTTTTTTTTTTTTTTTTTTTTAAACATATTTGTGTATAACGGCTCTCACTGTGGTTCGCTAGAGTCCCAGAGCTTTAGAAATGGCTTATTAACCCTTTAGATACCAAATACATGTCAAGTACTTTGTCTCTCAACTGTCCTTGAATTTCTTTAGATTCTTGACTTTATCAAACAATTTCTATTTAAGTGATTTCTTCATTCACCGGGTCTGGCAGTAGTCAGTCCCTGGTGTGGCAAGTAAAATATAACACGGCTTTTCAAAAATCACCGTTCATTTTTGCGATTTATCGGGGGCGGGGGGGGGATGATGTGGGTGGGCTATGGATGATACTTTAACTTTTTTACTTTAACTATTTACTCAGGTTATCATGGTTTGTGTAATGTAAAATTAGTTTGATGATCTCAATTATTTTAATCAGTAAGGGCCAATACTTTTTCACAGCATTGTACTGTATGTACTGTACTTTGGTGTAGGTTTTTATGAGCTGTCAAGACATCCTAATGAACCTCATTACCTTTATGCGACTCGTCCACCAGTGCATCCTGCATAGAGCTGTTATAACATTGTAATTGAGTGTAATGCCGGCGTGGGCTTGTGTAGGTCTTGCGTGACTCTATGATATCGAGTGGAGAGCAGTGCAGTGAAGTTCTCCTGAAATTCTGTTCGATTACGCAACACTGCTGCCACCGTCGTAGTCATAGTGCGGTTGTTATTTGTGGTACGTTCCACCCTGGAGGGTTTTGGGCCAAAGAAATCTCCAGACACGGCATAATTATGCAGAGTGGTCTGCGTGTTTTAGTGAATAATCATGACTATTTAATTATAAAGAGCTCATCAGCTCTTTTTCTTCTTTTCACATAACCGATAATTATTTACTGATGAGGCTTACATCTGTTTAAGATTAGCAGGATGCCGCATTTCTCTTTGATTACATGCATTTTTCTTTTACTATTGTTATTATTATTATTGTTATTATTATTGGTGCTGGTTATAGTGTGCATATGTTTTTATATTTCACATGCTTTTTTTAAACTATGGCCTTGTATTTTAGACTCTTTAAACTCTTAACATAGAGACGTTTATATATAGATGGCACGGTGGCGTAGTGATGAGCACTGTTGTCTCGCACCTCAATCAGGGTCCGGGTTCGATTCCCGCCTCGAGGTGTGTGTGTGTGTGTGTGTATGTGGAGTTCACATGTTCTCCCCGTGCTTGGTGGGTTTCCTCCGGGTACTCCGGTTTCCTCCCACAGTCCAAAGACATGCAGATTAGGCTAATTGGCGTTCCCAAATTGCTCGTAGGTGTGTGTGAATGTTGACCGGAGGTTCTACCACGGTTTATAGAATGGAAATAAATACAGTGGTCACCACTGGCCTCTACAGTCCCTAGTTGGACCACAGTACTGTATATATATAATGGGGATATATAATAAATAATGTTGGCTTTTTAGCGTTTTTATCCTGTACTATATTATTCTGATGGCCTTTTCACCTTTTTATTATTATTATTATTATTATTATTATTATTATGGAGTTTCTGTTGTTTACCTTAATCATAGTGCATCCAATTTTATTTTTAGATTTTTGTGCGTTACTATTTTTGTTCATGCTGTACCTTTTTTGTGCAGGCTTTTTTTTCTTTTCTAATTTTTTTCCCTATTTTTCTTCGTCTTTATCTTATTCTTTCATCCGTTCCTTTTTGTCATGTTCGGGTTTTTTCAACATTTGTTTTACAAGTGCTTGCATATTTTATCTTTCTTATGTTATTCTTGTTTTGGTAAGGTTTTTAAAAAATATATATTTATTTATTATGTATAATTTTCATGGTTTGTATTTTTCTTTATCAGTGTTGTTGTTGTTGTTTTTTTTATTTATTACTATTATTATTATTATTACTATTATTATTGTTGTTCTTGTTGTTTTATCTTTCCTATGTATTTTTTTTTCCCATTTATTCTATAATGAAAAAAATGCCAAAAACTCCTAATCAGCCCAAAGTGTCCTGCATTTCCAGCCTGTCGCCGCATTCCTCTCACTCTTCACACTTCTAAATGAGCTTAATTACAGGCCTTAATCACATTTAAGTGTGATGCTTTGGCTTTGATATCACGTCCCTCTGTGTCTTATTCACCATCTCAATGAGCTATTAGCTGGATGTCATTAACCTGACATTGCTTTTCGTGCCTATTTATATTATATTTGGCTTAGACTATGGGTGATTACCCAGAAGCCAGTGCTGTAGCCGGCCAAATGAAGGAACAGCTCGTGTTCAGCTTCACCTGGCAAACCGGATGGAACAGTGTCCTTTGTGAGCCGCGTGAATATAAAACCTTTTTTTTTTTTTTTTTATTGCGGGAGATTTCAGACATATGGTGGCACATATGCCAGGCGTGCATGGCGCATGAATACTGATTATCATTGCAAATCCACGGCCTTTTAAACTAAACTGAAAGAGGGAGAGAGAGAGAGAGAGAGATTGCCCATGGACATGTGCTTGTTTTGAATAAAAAAATATGATCATAATTAGGTTGTTTGTCTCTAATATTCTCTACAAGAGGACAGACAGCGTGCGATAGTCCATCTCTTTTGTGCGTCCGTTTGTAGCGCTCGTTTTATCACCTTGACTTTGATTACTCCTGTGGCGTTGGTTAGAGGGCAAAGCATTAACATGCTGATGTGCGTACCAGTCACATTTACTCAATAAGACACAGAATCACATTACCAGCGCTGGAAAAACAACAACACAATATGCTGCTCCGATATTGCAAAACTGCAATAAGCAAATGTTTATGAGTGGATATAAACAGACAGAGATTCTCTTTCATAGATTTAATAGACGCGGGCAGGAAGACGATTGCGAGCAAGGCGAAGATGTCCTCCTATTACCGTTCGCTCGGCCTGGTCGAGGCGGACGCCCTGTGGACGCTCGACTCCTTCACATCTAAACTTTATATTCCAGTTGTAACTCGTCATGTAGATTCATTAATTCTGCCACGTTAGAAACAGAGTTTTTAAACAGCAATGATTCTGTTCCTTTTCTTTCCTTTTTTTTTTTAAAGATTTTTACATTTTATTACATTTTATTGTAAGCTGCATAACTCTGGCTTATAAACCACTCTGTGTCACGGTGTTACAGGAAATTAATCAACAATTAGGTGGTGTAATGAAGCTGTTACTGTTAACTGGCTAAGGATGATTATTAACCTATAAATTGTTAGTTTGTCTTATACCACAGCAATTTTTTGCAACTTTTGCTTATGAAGTGTTTATGAATGCCCAGTGTAGTGTGTAAAATTCAGTCTCATGACTTATTTTTTCAAAGTAAACTGGTACACTCTAATAGTTTGGCTTCCACATGAAGTCGAGGCACTTTGCGTTATGAAAGATGTATGCAGTGCTTATGAAAGTGTTATGAAGGCCCTGTGAATGTAGTGTGAATAATTCAATCTAGTGATCCTGGATTTAAGTAAAGTGCACTTACATAAATGTCTCACAGTGCTAGTAGACGCCATCTCTCTGTTTTTAAGCCGCACTGGGTCATGAAAGATTCATGCCGTTCTTATGAATGTGTTGTGAAAGCCCTATGAATGTAGAGTGTAATAATCCAGGTTTTTCAGTAAAGTGGTATCCTCGAGCAGACAAACCATAATCGTGATGTGTGTGACTTTTTTTATCTTTCCTGGAAAGACGAGTCAAATTGCTTTACAAAATATTTATGTAATGCTTATGAATATATTATGCAGGCCCCGTGTACTGTGTTTACTGTATCAGTATTATTATTACAGGGTTAAAGGAAACAATTGGCTTGAGCAGATAAATGATAATAATGATTGATGTCTTTTTGTATATAAAACCATGTCAAAGTGCTTTACAAATGTTTTATTCAGTGCTTATGAAGGTGTTATAAAGACTCAATGTACCGTGTAAAGTTCATTGTTATGACTTTATATAGAATTACACTCTGAAGATCTTGCTTTTTTTTCATATACGTATACTGTATGGAAAAGCTCATTCCTTTATGCAGTGCTTATGGACATGTTATAAAGGCACAGTAGACTGTGTAACACCTTCACTCTTTAGATTCAAGTGAAGTACTCCGCCTGAGCAGGAGACCCATAAAGATCGTGAATGCCTGTTCTATAAAGACAAGTCAGATTCGTTTATAACAGCTTTATGTAGTGCTTATGAATGTGCTGTGAAGGCATTCAGGTTTTTTAATAATGCGGCTCCCCTAAAATAGTCGACTCGTAATTAGGGCTGGATGATTTTATCGATTCTGCGATATAAATCGATATTTTTTTTCCAAAGAAAGTATTGATTTTTTAGCCGCGAGTATCGATACATACGTCCCATTCAAATCCCCCGTGTTGTTTACCCCCGTTCGCGTTGCAGGAAGAGCGATTTGGTCAGCCAGTCGCTAGTGTTGCTGTAGAGCAAGTTACCCGTACTAACTTTACACAGACGCAGATGTCTACCTATATTCAGAGAATTTTGTCCAGCATTTATTTTGCAAGCTGTCTGATGTTTTTTGAGTTTATTTCAATTAATTCAATCCAAGTAAATGAAACACTCACATGATGTCACCAAAATCACTCTGTCTCTTTTAAATCGATCAGAAAATGATGTAAGCGCATCGAATTATATAAAATCGTATCGTTGGCTAAATATCGTGATATATATCGTATCATGAGCTGAATATCGTGTATCGTATCGTATCGTATCGTGAGATTAGTGTATCGCTACAGCCCTACTCGTAATACTGTATACGGCATTTTTTTTTTTTATTTTATATAAAGACGAGCCTCAGTGCTTTATGAAAGATGTATGTTGAGCTTATGAATGTTTTATGAGCAGCCAAGTGTACAGGGTATAAACACAGTATTTTTACACAGCTTACTGAAGTAACCGGGCTGTTTTACTGTAAGTCATGGCATCGTAGCAGTGAAGACTGGGGGATTATTTGAACGTTTCGAATGTAATAGCTGGTTTTTTGCTTCAAAATGTTCAGACATTAACTTCAGTAATATGCACCTTTCAGGCGTCCGTATTTCCTTTATTTATAATCTCTGTGGCCTTAAAGCTATTCTCAGAACCCACTCTCTCTCTCTCTCTCTCTCTCTCTCTCTCTCTCTCTCTCTGTTTGGATGAATCGACCACTCTGTGCTTGGTGCGGGATGGGGGTGTCCTATCAGGGACCGTAATCCTGTTAGCAGATTCGACCCGATGTCCCCCCGATGTCCCCACACCCCACATGTGCTTATCGGATGTTTCAGGTATAAGGAAGGGCAGAGTGAAGAGAAGAAAAGCCCCTTGTATACCTAGCCGACCTTAGTTTTTTTTTTTCTTCATGCTGTAAGGAGGCTTGTCTCTGGTTGTAGGCGATAAGCCAGAGGCGTTTTGTATATTACACTCGATCCTCGACCTCTAGATCGTACACAGGTATAAAGTTGAGGGTCGAGACTCGCGGCGTTGCCGCTCGGCCGTAGGCTGCCGCGCTCTTTTGTTGAAGACATCCCCAATCTAAATGCTTCCGTGTTTACATGAGTCCAGGAATAGCTCAGCAATCAATAGCACGCCTCGCTCTGCATGCTGATTCCTGCGCTATAGATCCAAGGTGCTGATACTCGCTGAAGCCGAGGAAAACTCGGTTTATTTCTAGACACACGCATTAAGAAATAAAATAAATAAATAAATACGATTCTAAGTTATTGCTTACCACCTGGCATCCTGTATGAACTCGCTCATTCCATTATACAGGCTTTAATATCCTCAACGAGCACGCCGTACGACTCGACTGCCCATTAGCCCTGAATTAGAGCTACTGAATAAGTGTGGAGTTAGCAGACGCGTGCTCGCGTGTGTGTGTGTGTGTGTGTGGTTTCTACACCTTACTTGTTAAAACATGTACATTATTTCTTTCTTGTGTCGACTCAGGATATTTTTTTCATCACGTAGATGTAAAGCTGCTTTTGGGAAATGTCTGCTGTTTAAAGCACCGTGGAAATGAATAATAGCAAGAGGACATTTGTTAATACGGTATATTATCTAGTAGCAAGTAGCAGAGCCACTATTAGCAGTTGTACTATTAGCTTGTGGTCACGGAAGGTAAAATGATCTGGCAGAATCGCTGAGAGTAAATGACGCTCGATTTGGCGATTGTATTTCGTAATCCCCATGTTGGGAAAAGTTTATCCTTCTATTTTTAAGCATTTTAAGCATCACCTTTCTATTAAATAAGCTACAACAGACGTGTACAGAAAGATCCAGAATCGATCAGAGACTTTCCTCTGGGTGGGTGTGAAGTTGCCACTCGACCTCCTGTTGTAAGAAGTTGCATCACGCACGTGATCTCTGGACCTGTTTGTGATTCTCTGATCTTTGAAGTGACTTCAATTCTGGTAAATACGTTACTGTTGTTTATTCTGACCGTTATCTTTATCGAGTGTTTTCCCCGTGTGTGACCTTGGACTGTTTTGAGTCTTTATTTCCTCTTTGGTATGACTAAACCTCCATCTTACAACTCATCAGTGTATTTGCTGAAGCTGAGAGTCAAACTCAGACTCCATTCAAGTTTTGCACATTGTGTTTTTGTTTGTTTTGTTCAATTTGATTCAGTATTGCTGGTGTTTATTGTCTGATTCGTCTCAAGCAGTATGTTTCTTGACGGGCAAAAATCTTCTCCAAGCATCTAATAAACACTGAAATGCTGTGTGACTTGTGCTGTTGTAACAAAGAAATACTTTTTATTCCTGCAAACCGTCCAGCAAATGATCTGCACTCCAGTCCACTAGGTGGCGGTATTGCACCAAATGCTCATAAACTCAAAAGAAGAAACAATACTTTAAACGCAAGTGTTAAAAGATGATGCGAGTGATTTGTATTTTCTTCAAAACCCATGGTATATTTTAAACTAACTTGTCAGTTTTAGACCGTTAAACATTTGTACGTTTATTGAAACAAAAGATTGAGTGAATTGCACGGCTCTATCATAAACAATAACTACTGGTTAATAGAGACTTTAATCACCAGCGACCACAAGTTATTGATATTGGTATTGATTTCTATTGTGATTCTGTATTTATCACGGTTTTATAAATATCCTCAAACTTCCCAACGCCTGACAATGTGTGAATAGTTTAGAGTGCACCACCTGCAGGATTATAGAGGAACTGCAACATTTTACCCCCTCAAATGCAAGCATGGATAAATTTGAAAGAATCATGATACACCCACTCACAAAAGTGAGTACACCCTCTTTAACCCTGCAAAGTCTTGTAATCTATACCTTATTTTTAATAAATTGTCCAGCGGCCCATGATAATGATGATAAAAAATACGGTTTAAATAATGTTGCTATTACTGAAGTCACTTAATCGTATTTAATAAAATGGCTAGTTACTCAGCTAACAGGGCTTGGATTGTAAGATTGCGAGCTTCACAATCTTCTGAATCAGCTGTACACATTTTATTTTATTTTTTCTCCCCCGATTTTCTCCCCAATCTAGTCGTGTCCAGTTCCTCCTTGTCACTAGGGGGCTCCACATTAAGCTACTACTACCACTCAGTCGGGAAGAAGACTATCACGTGTTCCCTCCCAACCACGTGACGCCAGCCGACCGGATCTTTTCGAACTGCTCGCTCACGCACCGTTGTGTGTCACGCACCGTTGGGGGCGGCGTAACACACTCGGAGGACAGCGCTATCCGCTCCTTCCGCTTGTGAGCACTGGCTGTAGACATTTCTAAGTGTGGGTTTAAACAAACTTTTGAAGACACAGAAAGTGAGTTGTTTTTAGAGTATTGTGTAAAGAACTCCAGGAAAGGCTCCAGGAAAAGGTCTTGGATTGGTTGTCTGACATGAAAGTGGGCGGCTCCTCATTATTTGAGGAGCAGCGTTTGGCTTTTAAAGGAAAAATTATAGCTTGTAGCTGAACTACAGTATTCAGACTTTTATTCTGCGGAAGTAGCTGGTTCTCGGCGGTGTTAATCGAGGAATCATAGCGGACTTTTCTAGCGAAGCTCGAGGCCTGGCTTGTGAGATGGCGTCCTCATGAGTGATGATGTCAGAAGCGACTGGCCCAGCCAGGGGGAACCACTCCGAGCACCAGGCCAGCGCAGCTTTTCTTCCAGAAAACACCCGAACTTCATCGCATGCATTTTTCATGACCTCAAACCTCCCATCCGGCCCCGAACTCCTCTGCTGCAGATTAATCTTTACCCTCGGGCTCTGTGCATCCTCGTGTATTTTTACACTCAGGAAGCAGCTCTCCAATCCCCTGTCCAACGCCGTAGCATCCTAAGCACCTCTCCTACAATCCCACACCTTCTAGTCTCGCTCTCACTCCATGCAGAGCTTTCCCTCAACCCCGAGCGTGGACATCGCTCCCAATTCCAATCATCGTTCCTTTGTTCGGGTCTGGGGTGGGTGGGTGCGCGTCCAGATCCCCGCGCCCTATAATGGATGCTCAGATGTTTTGGATGTCGCACCTGCATCATAAAATATCCAGTCAGCGCAGATGTTGTCATGATGCTTCAAATTGATAAATACTCACACTGAAATGACAATAGCATTTTAATTGCCCCTGATTACGTGCTTTTTTGTTTTCTACATCATTAACTAGCACTGTCAGCGATGTAGATCGAGTAAGGTTGTAATAAACAGCAGATTTTATTATACTAGTAAAAACATGCCTTCTATCTGATGTCCAATCCACAGGCCGATGGTCGCAAACAACATGCGGGTAAAAAGGTGTTTTTCACTCATCTAGCGTCACTTTTTTCCCCCTCGCCCCATAGCTTACTGTATGTTACTGTACTGTAGGTTCTACTATTAAAATTACGCTGTATTTACTACAAATGTACCTTTTTTTCTTTCTCCGGAATTAGCCGCATGGTTACCTAAAGTAGAAAGGATTTAAATTTGTACTAAATACAGAGTAACTTGACTCATATGAGCCTCAGCTGAACTTTGGAATGTATTTTTGCATGGAATGAGGGTTGTGGAATTTGGCGCCTATTATTACTCGCATCGTACTCGCGTTACTGGGTGACGACGTTCACGCTCGGTGTGCAGAGCAGGAGAACTCCTAAAGACCAAGACCTTTTGAAATGTACTTAAATGCACCTCAAGTTTGACTCTCTCTTTTCTGATTTTCCGAACTGCACTGTAGTTCCTGCTCACAAAGAAGTTTTCAGTCCCAGTTTGCTTTGATTGTCGTCGTTAATCATGAAATGCCTTGTATTGATGTTTAACGAGTACGAGTGAACGCGCACGGTATTGGGCCGTACCGTATATGGACGGGTCCCTTGTTAGCAGCACCGCTTTCAAGCCTTCGATGGGATGTTCCGCGGCTCGGCTTGTTGTTTTGACAGCGTCCTGTCTTGCCGTTCTCTTATGCGTTAACTCCGTCCTCCCTCGTCTCATCTGCACTCTTGATCTCGCCAACGCTTTTATCTTGTCAGTCCCAATTCGCTCCCATTTCCGGCATTACCTTTCCCCACTCCGTATATAACCATACATAATTATGTATATTACCCGAGTACATGATCAAAGCAGCTCGGCTCAGCCGTGTGCACACACACATTCTCTCTCTCTCTCTCTCTCTCTCTCTCTCTCCGTTTCTAACATTTTTTATTCTCTCTTTTTTTTTTTTCTTTTTTTTTTTTGCTTTTCTCTGCTATCCGGATACAGCAGTGCAGTACATGAATGCAAATGATAGCCGGTGAATTTAAAATGCAAATGAGATTGGCTTTAAATGGTTTCTGCAAAGAGGGAATATCGTTAGCGAGTTGTTTTGCAGCACTGTTTCATATGGATGAGGTGAAATGTTCTAGCTACTTCGTGAAGAAGAAGGACAAGTCATGGCTGGAAGGGGAGAGCAGATCCTTCATAATGTTTATCGTTTTTCTCTTCAGAATGAAGGAGATAACGCCGCAGACGACTAGACCGCGTGACGTGACGTGACGTGGCGGCATGTGGGATCATAAATTCCTCCCCTCGCACATCTCGCATGAACAACAGCCACGTAGCGTCGAAAATCTATTCCAGTGCTTTTTGTTTCCTTGAGAAAGTGAGAAAGCCGCTGATGTGTGTCTGGATCGCTGATCCATGTGCTGATGTACGAATCAGGACGATTTGCTGCTCGGCTAAACCAGGACGAAGATCTCATG
Source organism: Clarias platycephalus (assembly GCA_030068275.1). Lineage (NCBI taxonomy): Eukaryota > Metazoa > Chordata > Actinopteri > Siluriformes > Clariidae > Clarias > Clarias platycephalus. Next base: position 2,528,332 of record JAQQZT010000037.1, on the reverse strand, counting down.
TTTTGCATACTTTTTTTTTTATCTTACTAGCACAACTGGCTACGAAATCAGATCAGACTTTCCGGTTGCCATGCCAACAAGGCTTTTGTTGTTGTCTCTGGGTGGGTTTCATTTGATGCCAGCTTCGGGGTTTTTCAACATATTTACAGAAGATGTTCAGAGGATTAAAACTCTCAGCGGTGCTTCATAACCAGGACTGCACGCAGTCTGACGAAAACAGTCCCAGGACGTGTCGCGTGACGTGTCTCGCGTCTCACGTCTCGCGTCTCACGTCTCGCGTCTCGTTCCTATTAATAAAAGAGCCAAACAGTCGAAAGTTTGCGTCTCCCTGTTTCTGAACCAACCTTTAATAACCTGCATGTCCACACTTTGCCTTTATAACCGTGTCCGTCTTCCTTCCTTTCATCTCAGCAGCTTTGAGATGCCCTCAGGAGTCATTTTAGCAATATTACCTCCAACAGATATTACAGACGGGTCCAGGAACCGAAGGGATAATGAAGAAACTGTTGATTTTCCTTCTCTTGCTTTAGATTTGCTGTCTTTTCACAGATTACATCCACATTTCACTGGTAATATCTCGGATCGCGGTTGGAGTCCATTGCACTTGACGGCCTAGTATAGGGTTGCCATGGTAACGCCATATAGTAAAATGTCTGGGGTATGAGTAAAGGCTTCTCTACTATTCCAGGTTAACCATTTAAAAGAATTTCAGCTGCTTTCGAAATCTGTTACGGCAGAATGCTTTTGACTTCTGGATTCTGATTGGCCAACAGGTGTCGAATAATTTGCGCGCGTTTTTAATACATTATCGTTTCTGTACCCAGGGACAAGGATGGACCATGACGGGACGCTTCACATAGACGGATTGTCATTGTTGATACGATGATGTTCCTTTTAAATTAGGAGCCATTATTGTAACGGGCATGGAAGGAGTCTCCAGTGCCAGTGCTTTGGAACAGTCAAAGCTTCCAGACTTGCAGTTTTAAGTTGACACTTGGCATACACTTGTATATCCACCTGATCAATAGCTCAATTCACAAGAACAATATTTGCAGTTAACTCCAATTAGAGATTCCAACTTAACTATCTACATGGACACTGATCTGATAAGACGTGTGTGTTTATATGCTTTAATCAGATTATAACAAATATTAAAGCTATTAATGGAATATTAGTTTTCATGTAAACGCACCTAATAACTCTTTCCCTGTAGCAGTTTACCGTCATATTTTTATTCCTTACATAATCTCACAACACATAAAGATTCATTTTAAAGATAAATTTACATGAACAAATTCCACAAAGGTATTCTGTCAGAATAAGATGGTGCATGCACAAAGAAATGTGCAATCAGTGGCCTGCAAGTGAATGAGAACCCTAAACCTAAAGCCGTGTCAGTATTTATGAGAGGAAAGTCATTTGTATTCAGATTACGATTACACGGGTACTTAAAGTTTTTTTTTTTTTTTTCCCGCACAAGCACTCAACTTTAAACCTGAAAAGCAAATCAGGGCTAGAAAATGCAGATTGGTGTAACAGGAAAGCTATTTAGAAATGAAAAAAAGAAAGAAGGCAAAAAAACGATGATATGAGATGAAGATGAAGGACTGAAATAAATCTAAGAAGAGGATGGTATGTGGCCCGCGTGTTGCTGCATTCGCATTCGTCAATGCACATTTGGCTTCATTAAAAAACATCCGCGTTTATTATTCATCAGCATCCTGGATAAAATAGCACTTGATCCAGCACGATGTTGGAAAGGACCTTTATACTCCTTATTCTCAGCTGCAGGTCTTCATGGCATGAATTACAAAAAAACAATAAGGAAACATATCCTTGAGATTCTGGTCCATGTTGAGATGATCCTCATACTGAGGTTCTCCTGCTCTACCACATCCCGAAGGTTTTCTCCTGGGATCAGATCTGGTGAAGACAACCAAAGAGAGCTGAACTCATTGCCATATTCATGAAAACCACAAGTTTGACGACTTCTGCGTCGAGACATGGTGCATCATCATCATCACCATCATCATCATCATCATCATCATGCTGGAAATAAAAATAAAAAGGCTGAGGTGTTCAAACAATGACGAACTGGGATTAACAAGTCCAAAGGAAACATTCCAGACACCATTACACCACCCTGGAATGTTGACACAAGGAAGACTGGATCTCGGGATTCATCATTGGAGCCACCAATTGGGACCCTGTCCTCTGTGTGCCTCAGCAGAACTCGGCATTCATCAACCTGGTGAACAGCACCTCTGCCAACCTTAGCTAAAGTTTCTGTTTTTGCCTGACAGAAGTAGAACATGATGTGGCCTTTTACTTCTGGAGTCCATCATCCTTAAGGTGTGTGTTCCAAGATGCTTTTCTGATCACTACAGTTGTATAGAGTGCTTAGACTTTGTGTTCGCGGAAACAAGTCTGGCCAGTCTCTGTAGACCTCTCTCATCAACGAGCTCGCTTTAAGTCCACAGATGTGACACGTTCTGGAAGTTTTTTTGATTTATCACGCCATTCTGAGATGTTGTGTTGCGTTTGAAAATCCCAGGAGATCAGGGCTCCAGAGCTCAGCGGTTCGAGCACTCGTCTTGTATATTAGAGCCCGTGAGTAGGGCTTTGTTTTGGGGGCAGTTGGTACAATACTGTAGCTCAGCGGGTTAAAGCTCAGGGTTACTCTGAAATTTGATTCATGTCAGCTGGACTTCTTTCTTGTTAGGAAGAAATGTTTCACTACTCATCCAAGTAGCTTCTTCAGCCTACCTAACAAGAAAGAAGTCCAGTTGATATGACTCAACTTCCACATAACCTCACCTGGATAACCGAGAAAATTCACAGCCATTGTGGAGGTCGACAGTTCAAGCCTCAGCTCTACCACTAGACCCTTGAGCAAGGTCCTTAACCCTATCCTCTCCAGAGGTGCTGTATCATGAGCACTGATGCAAGCCTCCCAATAACCTGGGATACGCGAATAAAAGAATCTCACAGTGCTTTAATGTATAGGTGACAGCGATCAAATCAGTTTTTCCTCATTCTGACGGTTGGTGTGAACATTGCCATTTATGTAATGTGCACTGCATAAATCTCAAGTCTAAATCTTTGAGTTCACATCCCAGTAAAGCCAAGGTTCCACTCTTGTGTCATATAACGAGACCCATAATTGGCTCGATTGTAAATCGCTCTGGATAGAAGCGTCAGACAGAATGAGCAAGAAATCACGTCTGAATAAGGCGCATACTGCATGAATCTGAGGATTTTTGTCACGACGCAACTGTGGAAATAAAATCAGTGATCATTTTCTGAGTAGTTAGTGTGATTACAAAACTTAAAAGCATGAACGGTGTACTGCATTCTGTGGCTTTTGTTCCTTTTGTGGTGCGACAACTATAACTGTTTACAGGGTTGCGAGTCCTATAATTGGCTTACTGATTACAGTAGCACTACATGCATTTATAAAATATAATAAAAAAAAATAAAAAAAACATGCACATGGTTTTCTTTTTGTATCTCAAAGAAAGCAGGTTGTAGCCTTTGTGCTGTCAGACAGGGCAGTGATGTGATGGCAATCAGATGGGAATTTAGAACCGAAAATTACTGTTATATAAGATAACGCTAATCATTTTAACTGCCTAGCTGCATAGGAATCGCTAGTGAGGAGATAAAATCACCACTTCCTTATTCCTTATTATTATTAAATGTGCTGCTTTTCTAAAAGAAGCGATACAAGTTTTCTTCCTCTACATTAACACCCAGCAATTTGTCCCCCTCTTTGCATTTAATAAAAAATATTCCCGCTCATTCTACCTTCCTGGTTTTGGCAGCTTGATTTTTTGTCATTAGCCTGTACTCTGGAGTGGAATATACACTCACCGGCAATGGAGCGTGGCTGAGCTGTTTCTTATTCTGGCACCCAATTATCCCTGATCCCCATGAAGGAAAAGCACCGCGCTTCTCCTCTGACCATGTGCTGACCTCCGCCGCTCGACTGTTACTTCCTCTCCCTCTCGCGGTTTTAAAGTCCCACCTATAAACATCTGCTTCTTCGCCACGACTCGTCACGGGTTTGATTAAGAGAGATATTAGTACGATGATTATATGCATTTTTTTCCAATGAAGTAGATTTTGTAAAAGCTATAGGGTCGGGGGAAAAAAATTTGAAGAGATCGTGACATTTCGCAAGTGTCACGTTTTTTCAGGACCATCGAAGGACTCGTGCTAGTGGTGCTAGTGCCGGTTCAGTGCTGGTTCACCTCGCAAATCTTTCGCTTTTTAACAGGCTAGAGAGCCACCTCATTACATCTGAGTACATCTCAATTTCTCCATCATTGCAAGCACCCAGTGCAACAGCAGTAGTAATGGAAGCAGGGCTCCTGGCTTTGCAAGCCTGCGTTGGCATCTCAACACAACTGGAGCAGCGCATTTCTGCAGCTTGTTATAAAAAAAAATTATGATCTCAAAGTTTTCCTTGGTGGTCTTGGTCATGATAATCCCAAATGCAAGCCCCTGAGGTTCTAGACCAGCAAATTAGAAGTAGTTTTCACCACGAGAGCCTTTGCTTCAGCGGCTCTAAACCAGCCTTGGAACGGCCTCTGTGGCAAAAGGGGCATAACAGTAACCACTGCAGCCCCAGTTGTCAGGTTTGGGGCATCAGCTGGGACAAGAACCAGGTTCTTCCTCATAGCAGGAGACAACTCAAGCACTGAGCTACTAATGCACTTCCTGTATCACTGTTGTAAAAGAGCTAATTCTTCCAGTAAATATTGGCCAATTAATTAGTTAATTAATATGCCAACATGGACAATGTTTTCATTATTACTTCTTACTTCTTTATCTTGTTGGTCTTCACACAGCTGGTCACCACTATTGCCATGAAAGGTCTACTGCATGTCTATATTTATACACGTACAACGATCAGCTATAACATTACCACCACTGGCAAGTGAACTGAACAACTAGATCATGACTACGGGCATCAAAAGCCAGCTCGCCTGTTTCGATCCCAGTACCAATGCAGTGCAAATTGCAGGAACAAATCAGTGCTGGTCATGATAGAAAGGCAAAGGACACCCAGGGCGCCGTGTACAGGGCCAAGCAGGCAACCTACAAACTCCTCGGGTCCTCCAAGCCGTGATCGGGATACACGGGGCAAACAAACCCGATCCATAGAAGCTCCATCCCACAATCTATTGCACCCAAGGGTTCGCTGTCAACTTCCTGGTGCCCAGACAAGGCAGTACAACCTCAGAGACGCTGAGGAGCCACACCCTGAGGGACCAGAGCCACCCTGGTGGAACAAGGGGACCCCAACACCTGGATGGTTTTAGTGTTAAATTTGTGTAAATTGCTTCCTTAATGCTGTCATTATATTTATTGATCTTTTTTTTTTTTCATCTCTGCCAGTCTTTGTCTGGTTCCCTCCATCATCTTCTCACCAGGATGGATCTAATCGTCTCTTTAATCTCACCTCCTCCTGGGCCTCACCTCCTCAGTGCTGTAAATGATTTCAAATTAAGAGGCATGCCCTGCAGGATGCCCCCGCAGGCGGAACGTCTTCCAACGGCGAAGCTCCTCTGATGCTACGCGGATGACGTTTAGGTCTTTACAAAGCCACGTTGAGCTCCTCGTTTGCTCTCGGTGTGCGGGAATGATGATTAAGGCAGATTGTGCCAGAGGGCGGAGGGCGTGCACCTCGAGGCTCTGAACTTCTTAGCGCACGTTTCGAGAGTTCTGATGGAATTAACAGCGGAAAACAATCTGTGAATGTTAATGCGTCTCTTCTTACACGCGGTGCTGCTTTCACAAAAGATGAATGCTTTCTTTTTGGTTTTCTTCTTTTTTTTGTATTATACAAAACTATTTCTGGATATTTGATAGAAATTTTGAACTGGTAACATTTTTTTAATAAAGTAATATTTTTACACAGTTTCTATGCTGATAAACTACTGAGGGCTAAGAGCGATGCTCTTAACAAGAACATATTCTGGCAGCGTTTGTGAATAATTGAATCCTCGCCCTGCTGCTACGGCTTTTAATCTCATCCCCTTTGAAAGTGCAATGTTGTAAGCAGACGGAAACTCCCTGCATGTCTTGAACAGGGAATGTGAATACTGAGATTTGCCTCGATTTGCCTACTAGCTTCCATTTATCATTGTGCCTCCCTAACGCTTAGCATTCTAACAGATATGAAAACATAAACTTTATTTTAAACATCGTCTTGCATCAGCCTTGTAAGCTGTTACTGTTTGTTAATCGCAAAATTGTACCATAATATAAGAATTTATTCAGGAAGTCTTGATTCGTTTTTCAAGAACTGCATCTCTGACATTAGCGCAGGTTTATACTGTACATCTACGCGCTGGTTAGAGGTACATTATGGTTTCTATAGTAACAGTAACAGTTTCACAGATGTTACATGTAACATTAATAGTAAGGTACAAAAGATTTGAAAAAGTATAAATGTGTTTGCATGGTTTGCGGTTTCACTTAACTTTACTTTAATTTTCGAAAATATTACTTACCCTTAACCTAAAACTAGCTAGTTATTGTCAGAGAAACTATAACAATAGCTAGTTAAACGAGAAAAGAAAAAAAAAACTAGCTGACGTTAAAGAAATGCATGCTGGGATATGATCCATCCATACCCAGCTTCATTGTTATATAGTCGCAGCGGTCATGTGGACTGTGTTACCTCAAAATGCAAAAAACGCAAAGTTCTCAACATTTCTATCAGTGTGTGTTTGTGTATTTTTGCGTACGAGGCGTTAAAATGTTTTTCTTCCAGAGATATATTTACTCCGTCTGTCCTTTATTTCTATCAGTTGTACATGTCTGCGGTGAGATTAGTTTTTGATAGTGTGTCCTTTGCTTTGTTTGTTGACATTTGGGTGATTGATACGGGTTTATTCCGGAGATGAATAGCACGTCTCACCGAGAGCTCATATGAAAGTCTCATTTCTGCCAGTCGAGACAGAGTAGTCAGGAAACTGATTCACGTTGGGTTTGTTGTTGTTGTTGTTGTTCTTGTTTATGTTGTTGTTGGTGTTGCCAGGAGAAACTAGATTCATTTTAGCAGCAATCCACGGAAACATTGAGTTTGGCATTTGGGAATATTTTGATCTACTGTGTATCAAACTTTCTTTTTAAAAGAATCAAACTTTCTTTGTACTATTAATTATAGATATGTAAGTAATAAAGCACTCCGACTCGTGCTGTTATAGGAAAATAATCCAAGTAAGTGTGGTGTGATGGACTTGACGTACTCTCGCCAAATCTCGGGTTATGATTTTCCTACATCAGCACATCGCACTGTGTTTTATTCCTTTTACTCCACAGCAATTGTAAAACTGCTTTTTATTTATTAAACAATGGAACTTCATACATTTTTTATATATATATATATATATATATATATATATACTTTGAATATAATAGTATTTCATTAAATTTAAAATAAATCAGTTGTGTTAAATTTACTCAGGTGAAATAATTTTCATCATAAAGACTTAAAAGTGAACCTACATTAAAAAAAAAGTTAAATAACCTTAGTTGTGTTAAATTCTGTTAACCTTGTTAAACTGTATTGAATTTATTTATTTTTATTGTTAGTTTAGTTGAATTTAATTTCAGTTTGTCAAATTAAACCATGTTACTACGGTTGAGAAGTTAATCATGTGAAGTTAAGCACTGAGTTAAAAATAGACTAGTTGATGTGACTTGTGTTAAGTTAGTTACATTACTATAGTTGAGTTTAAATATTTAGTATTTAAAATTACAGTGGAACCTCGGATTACGAGCATAATTCGTTCCGGAAGTGGACTCGTATTCCGAAACACTCGTAAACTCGTAAATTTTCCCATAGGAAATAATGGAAACTCAAATAATTCGTTCTAAATACATAAAAATAATTAACACAAAATATAAAGTAAAAATAAAACAAATTAACCTGCACTTTACATTTAAAAAAA
>JAQQZT010000037.1:2477095-2490859 GCA_030068275.1 Clarias platycephalus | reverse complement strand
CCCCCCCCCCCCCCCCCCCCCCCCCCCCCTCAGAAGCCACAACCATCATTTCCTTGTGAATCGCTGGAGTTATTCACATGGACCTGTTGACAGAAAATGACTCATCTCACCTCCTAGCATTTCAAAAAAAAAAAAAAAAAAAAGTAACAGTGATTTCTTATTTTCCGAACTACATTCAATACATTTGGGAGGGAAAAATTTCCTTTTTTTTTAAAAGCCAAACTCACCTTTCTATGCTTCATTTTTTATACTGATAGCACAATGATGATAATCAAAATTTCAGTCTAGAAAACTCCTCTTCGCCATGTCCATGTCCATGTTCCGGAGCGTTGACGGGCTAACATTTTATTTATATTTTAATTTTGTATTTAAAAAAAAATCCTTCATTAAGTATGATGAAAGTATAAAATGGAAATCATGAACACATGCCGGGGGGTTTCATTTATTATTATTATTATTATTATTATTATTATTATTATTATTATTATTTGTATTTTGCCCTCCGTTTTTTTTCCAAATTGTTATATGATGAAGAATTCTGTGATTAGAACTTTGTAACGGTCATCTTAATGTTTATGAAGGTTCTTTAGCCACCACGGATAATAGTTGTATATTTATAGGCTCTAGATCACTGGAATGACATGTATGGCTTCAAGTGGCATTGATATATATTGATATTTGTCAAGAACAACAAAAAAAGAGAAATCATATACATTAATTACTTTAACGTTTACATTGTGAATAGCACGTATGCAATTTCATTTTCATCCTGTTTGATGTAATTTTGTAGCAGTGGTTTGATACTAATAAATGGAAGTTGATGATGGCACTGTGCCTTGTGTTCTGAGAAGTTAATTAAATGCTTATTTATATCCTGATGTTTTTGACTGAGCTGGTTTTGACTGGATGGTGGGCCGAAGTGAAATTAGTGCTACCACCCATTTTGTAATCTCTTAACAGTAAAACCTGTTTGTGCACTTCTCTGCATTATTATGTACAAAATCATTCAGTATCTCCGAATAGAACATAAGTCATAAGTAACATTACAGAAGAATATTCGCATTCCTGTAAAGAATGTAATATATTACATGAAAAAAACTGTTTCCAGAAGAACTCCTATTCTCCAGCACGCTCAGTAAAACCTAACAGCTGTTTTACTTACGATGCTGTGCAAGCATCTTGGAAACATACAAAACAATGCCATAAGCAAAGATGCCTTTAAAAAATTTCCACATAAAAGAAACTTCTACAAAGAACACTAAAGAGTAATAAAATAAACGCAGTTAATATTTGGTGTGAAAATGTTGCTTAAAAATAATCAGATTTAAATGCAGATTTGTGTGGTTTCATAAGTAAAACAGCTGTTAGGTTTTACTGAGCATGCTGGAGTGTATGAGTTCATCTGGTAACTTCGTCTGTCACACTCACTCCTTTAAAGTTATGTTTGGAAATAGTGTAAGAAAAAATTCCAAGTAGGATCTTTTTAGAAACCAGGAATGAGTAACCATCCAGATAACCTTAGATCAGAGGTGGAAAATATTGACGTAATTGTACATTTTTACTATACTTTGTTGTTATTATTATTGTTATTATTATTATTATTATTATTATTATTATTGTATTATATATTATTATTTACATTTTTGTTCTTAAATCTTTGATAAAAAAATAAAACATAAAAACTGACTACACTTACCACTTTGCATTAGCTCGTAATCCTAAAAGCTCAAATACAGTACTTTTCCCAACACATATTCAATGTTGGATAATTATGGATACTAAATAAATAAATATAAGAACTTAAATTTTTTTTTGCATCATTTGTTTAATTGGGCTGTATTTATCTAGTTTTAGAACTTAGATGAAGATCTGGGTTTGTTAAAAGGTTTGCAAACTTTCTTGCAGCACTGTTCATATAATTCATACAAAATGTAATGATAATATTGGGCTTTCTTTGACTACATGGAAAAAAAAATGTATATACAATGTTTATTCAAAGAACATCCCAAGATCCTGGAGAAAAAGGGGGGGGGGGTTCTGAAATTAAAACAATATCTAAATTATGCAGAAAGGGTGAAATATACAGTATACATAGCGACCTACTCTATATTAATAATTTTTTGTTGCATAAAATCCAGACAAATTTTAATTTGTGAAGCACAAGACCTATTAACTTCCTGTTAGTGATGATGATGAGGACGCCAGCTTGAAACGTAATTTTTTTGGCACTGATTGGATTGACCAACACACATGTACAGTAGAATGGGAAAGTCCAAAGAGCTCTCAGTGCAGATCTGAGAACGAGGATGGTATTTTTACAGGATGGTGTGGTAAAAGCCAGGAAAGTCTCAGAGCAGTTTTTAAATGACTACAGATGCAAGTAGAAGTCAATCAGGGGTGTAGCCTCTTTGCCAAGATCTGGAAGAAGAAACAAAAGCTGTCAGCCTTAGCTTAGAGGAAGTTAACAATCAAGACACAGGCCTGTCATGAACTGGAAGCTGCTGGAGAACCAGCCTTTCTATAGTCAAGTCAGATTTACATCACCATGAATCGATAGGCTTCCATCCAAGAAAGAAGCTGATCACATGGGGAAAAAGAATGGGCTTCTGGAGGAAGTTTTGACCAGAGGTCTGTTTGGAGGAGTAAAGGTGAGGCATTCAACCCCAAGAACACTGTAACAGCTGTTGAGCATGATGGTGTTGGTGGTGTTCTTCAGGAGAACCACAAATCATCAGTTTAGTGTTTCATCATGACAATTACCCCAAGCACAAATAAGCTGTTTGTGGATTGGAGTATGGAAACGTCTGACCTACAGTGCTTTCCATACTGTACAAGAAGATGCCTCGGAGACATGTGGAACTGCAGATGAGACTTCTTATATCTTTATTCCTGCCACTCTTCCATAAAGGCCAGACTTGTGGAGTGCACAGCTAACGGTTGTCCTGTGCACAGATTTCCCCCACCTGAGCTGTGGATCTCTGCAGCTCCTCAAAAGTTACCATGAGCCTCAAGGCTGCTTCCTCTGATTAATGTTCTCCTCGCCTGGCCTGTCAGTTCAGGTGGACGGCCATGTCTTGGTAGGTTTGAAGTTGTGCCATACTCTTTCCATTTTCGGATGATGGATTGACCAGCGCGCTGTGAGATGTTTATAGCTTGGGATATTTTTTATAGCCTAACCCCTTTTTTATACTTCTCCACAACTCCACAAGTCCTGTCTGGTGTGTTCCTTGGGCTTCATGATGCTGTTTGTTCACTAATGTTCTCTAACAAACCTCTGAGGGCTTCACAGAACAGCTGTATTTATGATGAGATTAAATTACACATACTGTCTGTGCACTCTATTTAATAATTAGGTGACTTTTGAAGGCGATCCTTTCCACTGGAGTTTACTTAGGGGGATCGGAGTAAAGGGGGATGAATACAAATGCACACAACTCTTCAGGTTTTTATTTGTAAAAAAAAAAAAAAAAAAAAAAAAAATGTTCCTTCCACTTCATAATTGTTTTGTCTGACCACATAAAATCCCAATAAAATACATTTACATTACGTTTGTGGTTGTAATGTGACAGAATGTGGAGAAGTTCACGGGGTACAGTACAGTATGTAGTGTATATTTTGCAAGGCACTGTAAACTGTAGCTAATCAGACTAACACACAAATGCATCTGAATGACATCCGTGTTGAGATTGTTCATCAGTTTACTTGAGTGTTTAAATTCTTTTTTCTTGTGCGTGTTCAGATGTTGATACTTTTTTAACCTCCAGTCAATCAGACTTTTCCACTAATAAATTGAAATGTTTTTCCATTTACTCCATATCTCAGTGTGCTAACAGCCACGTGTAGGGTTTTTGAAAACAAGACATAATCTGTGAGCTCAGCACAGTTTGGGTAAATTTTAATTATTTACTGGATTGTGTTTAGAGCTGTGGAAAATGAAATGTAATTCAATTAAACATGGCTAAGCAACGGTAAAAATGCAATCAACTAAAGTGCTAATTGGTGCGTATTAGAGAACATCAGCTTACTGTAGGCTTCACCTTTTGCAAATGTCTCCCGTGAAATAATGGCAGTAACAGTTATTGATCGAGCTGTCCTAGACTCCAGAAATTTATTGATCGTTACTTCCATAAATTTTGGCACTGTTCACAAGAATAGCCACACACATTCACAACCCTGACTAGCTAAGAGTACACAAAGGTCCAGGTCCTGGCAGTTCCAGTTCAATATAGAGTCATATAAATGACGTCGTTATTTATATTAGTGGCTGGATGTAGCTTACAGTTAAACACATATTTCACTACTCCCCGTTGATGAATGGGTCTAAACTGACCTCAGAGCAGCTAAGAAGGATGTTCGCTCCCATAAACTTAACAGCCCATCGTGTTTGTTCTCATGAGACGTGATGTAAACAAACTTTTGCAATATCTTATAGTGACTGCAGTATATGTTTAAGTTTATATGAGAAGAAATAATACAAAAGTTGACTGTTTTTTCTTACTGCAATAATTTCCACTGGCGGCGTTAACATTAGCTAGTAATGTAGCGTAATCACAGTAAGAATTTGTTGATTTCATCAAGTGCAGAAACTTTTGCTGATTACAGCAGGTCACACACAAATGCAGCTAATCACAGTAACGATCTCTTTGGGCAGCAACACGCTCTAGTTACATAAAAACTGCTATTCGCATTACCATTCACGAACCACAGTAACATCAGAAATGTTTGCTGACTTAAATGACATTGCAGAACAAGAGTCAAGTTAAGGTTATGGTAATGTAATTAATCACAGTAACATTTGCTAATCGCTGTAAGGTTAACTAGTCACAATAAAATTAGCTGATCAGAGTAATGTACAGTAACTGTTCAAAATAATATTTAATTATTACAGTAGTGTAGTTACTCAATTATCACAGTAAAGATTTCTGATAGCAATAACATCCATTGATCACAACAACATTTGCTGATGGAAGTAATGTACTGTAGCTGATGACCGTAATAAAGCTAATCAGAGAAATGTAGCTGATCACAGTATTGATGTAGGATTCAATGATGACGGTAAGATTTGTTGATCACAATAATGTAGCAGATCGGAGAAACATTTGCTGATTACAGTAACAAAATATTACATTTAAGAATGTAAAAACAGTTTAAATTGTATTAGTTTACAATTTTAACAAAGAGAGATACTAAGATTAGAAGTTAATACAGTGCACATTCTGCACTGTGATTTATTACCGAGACATTTTTGCAATAAAATCCCCATAAAAATGTTAATTCTGCTTACAGCTCTGTGCACAACGTTTTAAACTTTAAAAAAAAATCAGGAAATAATTGCATTCAAAAAACAACAATAAAAAATTTGTAATACATTTCCTCTCAAAAACACATGTTGCGAAAGTATTCATGCCTTTATGAAATATTAAACAGAAATTAAATGAGTAATCAACAACAACAATAAAAAAAAACTTACACATGTAACTTTTTAACCCATAAAAACAAATGTTAAGGCCAGTCATGCCATGATAAGAAAAATGAAAATTAATGTACTCAAAATGCAATAACTTTTTACATTAACCTTCCATTAACTGCATTTAATTAAGAGATTATTCACCATGAACATGAGCACTAATACACCAAATTATAATAAATAAATTAAAAAAAATAATAATAATAATACCATTATTAACAGCACCTTAATGAATGTGTTTGTTAACTTATAAAATTCAAAACTGAGGCTGAAACAACTTCCAAAATCTACGCCCGGAGACCAGACTTACGGAGCTGTATTTCATTAACCTGTAAACACACACACACACACACACACACACACACACACACACACACACAGAGTTAATATGTGTTGATTTATTTAGTCGGTTTCTTAACACTACATGTGATTTATTTATTATATTTGTTCATGTCAATTTATTGCTAATGCAAAAACTAATGAAAAAAATAATGTTAATTTTTATTGTTCCTGGGATACAAGCCACAGAATTCAGCACGAGGTTGGCCGAGCCTCACAGGAGCTATTACTGCGGTCAAACAGGAGTAAAACTGAACACCATCAGCATGAATGGTGGAAAAAAAACAACTGTATTTTATCGAAATAAGCATTTTTTAAAACCCCAGAACTCTCTATAAAATAAGAAGGTGGATCATTTATGGATACTTTGGGGCTGTTTTGCTGCAGGTGCTCTTGTAAAGAACTTAAAACATAATGAATTCTAATTTAAGAAAAGTCCTTGTGCAATGTTATTGCTTGTACTGTAGTTAACACACAACCTCAGTCTAATGGGCTAAAACTAAAAACATGGCATGTGCGTACAGTAATACGTCATTTCTGGGCAGCCATTGTTATTTGCTTCAGTGACTGGAATTAAATCTAGTCAGTAAACATAGTGTATGGCAAACCAAGTGGCACAGAAGGATTTACAGTGTATCTATGATGTGCAGAATTATTTCAGTTTTAAGATACACACTATGGTCGAGAGTATTTGGTCAAACCTGCAATTTCATTGTATCCAATTTCATAAACTTCAATATGGAGTCGACCGTCCTTTTTGCAGCTGTAACAGCTTCCACTCTTCTTTGAAGGCCATCCACAAGATTTCTGAGTGTTTCTGTGAGATTTCATGTCCATTCATTCTGTAGAGCGTTTATGAGGTCAGGAACTGATGTTGGACGAGAAGGCCTGGCACACAATCTCAGTTCCAGTTCATCCCAAAGGTGCTCGATGGGGTTGAGGTCAGGGCTGTGTGTTTGGGCCGCTCGAGTTCTTCCACACTGAACTCCTCAAAGCAAGTTTTTATAGTCCTCGCTTTGTGCACTGGGGCGGAGTCATGTTTGAATAGAAAGAAGACCAACCTGTCTGTCCAAGATGTCTTGGTATAACGCTGGAGCATTAGGATTGCCTTTCACTTGGGATAAGGTGCCTGATTGAAACACCTGAATTCAATAATTAACATTTTGGGGCAAATACTTTTGTCCGTTTAGTGTATACACTGCCTTGCCAAAAACAACCGTGTTATGGTCTGGGGTTGATCAGTCGCTCAGGTCGAGACTCAGCAACGTTATGGGGCAATAAAATGAAGTCAGCTGACCACCTGAATGTACTGAATCACCAGAGGATCACATCTACAGTATGGATTGTTTCTACCCTGATGGCACGGAGTGTACATTCCAGGACTACAGTGTGGACGAGTGGTTCTGGGATTCCACAAGGAATCATTTTCACACTGGACACCACAGTGTGTGTGCTGCAATCAAAGCTAAAGGCAACGGAACAGAATGTTAGAGTTTGCGAATATTGCAAAGAGTGTTTCCATGTTTACCCATTGATGCAGTGCTTCATAAAAAAAAAGTCTTGTGCTGTTCAGGTCAAACCTGAGTAAGGTACAGTAACAGTGTGTTCTTTTCATACTGGGTGTGCTTGACAATAAAATAATAGCAATACAACAAAAAAAGGGGGGGGGGGGGGGGATGCAATGGACTCGCGCTTTCATTTTGTGATATTCTCCATTCCTATTCCTTCTCAGTTGCTCTTGATTGGAAGTTCTCTCTGTACTCTGTTTTCAGCTGTGAGCTAATAAGATCGAGCCGGTGTGGGCTAGCGTCTCGTCAACCTTTCCTCAGTGCAGACGGAGAGAGAGGAGGGAGGAGAGAGTGGCAGGAGAACACCTGCGAGTGGATTAATGAGGGATAGACTGGTCTCCATGCTGCCCATCCTCCTCACGCTAATTAATCCTGCTGGTCATTAGCACTAATGGGGAGCTTCACACCATTCCAACAGCAAACATCTCACAATCCTGGCTTTAACATTCGGCTTTAGGAAAGAAAACGGTGTCATGATCTGGAAGAAAGTGTGTCTGGTGTTTTTTTTTCTTTTCCTTTTTCTTTCTTTTAATTGGATGTGTGAGATTCGTAGTTGGTGATTTCATTATACGTTATCAGTGGAGCACATGATTCTGACAGGTCTCTGCACTTCTGCCCATCTCTGTCATGTTCTTCAGAAATGGGGTGAGAGAGAGAAGGAGAGAGACAGAGAGAGAGAGGGGGAGAGCCTGTCACGTCCTTACAGGTCCTCCAATCACTTTGTTGTTTCATTATGCCTCTGCTCCGCTCCTGGCAATCACATTTGGAGAACATCCTTCTCCCCGTGCCACAACAACTGGTAAGCATAGCTAATGGAAATTTAATCAAGTGACAAGAGTGGAGAATCACTCATAATGCGTGCCTGAGCCAGTGCTGCCTGATGCGGAATAACATTTTAGTAAGGTATTTGTTTCTTTTTTTTCCTTGACAGGTTGATAATGCACTAGTAATCTGTGCGTGCAGTAAAAACACTCTTGTCTGTTTCGTGGCTTTTTGAGCATCTTATTTATTTCAAGAACTGTACGACAGATGTTAGATGTAAAGCAGTGGGAGAAAAACTCAACTGTGACTGAACCACCGACTGTATAAAACGAACTGGATAAACCCTCTGTGACGTCACTCATAGGTTTTCCGTAGAGCGGTTATGAAGCTCGACTGTGGCAGCGCTGGTCATCGCCATCAGGAGCTGCCTCGCTCTTCCATAACCCTACACTTCGTCCCGTGTCAGCTCCTACATTCATTGTGGTGAGTTAAACTGCAACGATTCCAGTTGGCTGAGTAGCTACAGCAAACCTGCAGTGCAGCTGTCACTCAGTTAGACCACGCCCCAACATATACATTCATGGCATATGGCAGACGCCATATCCAGAGCGACATAAGCATTTATTTACTTTTTTTTTTAAATCTCATTATACATCTGAGCAGTTGAGGGTTAAGGGCTTTGCTCAAGAGCCAAGGAGTGGCGGTGCTGAGGGGTTTGAACCTGAAACCTTCTGATCAGTAGTCCAATGCTTTAACCACTGAGTTACTCCTAATAATTATGCATACATTTTATATCTTAATATAATTTTAAATGATCAGTTACAAAAAGTTAAAAGGTTTATGATTAAGTATTATTATTATTATTATTATTATTATTATGTATCTTTCCGTCATAATTTTCAAGATTCAATTCAATTCAAATAACTTTATTAATCCCAGGGGGAAATTGCTTATGCTTGGTTACAGGTGCTCACAGTTGTTATCTAAGGAAAAGTAATAAAGGTAATAAATAATAATAATAATCTCAAAAAAAAAAAAAAAAAACAGTAAGTAAGTAATTTGATTTTCATCAAATTCCAACAAATGTCCATTAAATTCCATTAAAAATTTTGTAGTTTGTACAGTACAAACTACCTATGTAAATTCCCTATTTCGAGAAATTTTATAAATTAATTAATAAATGAATGCCACTGTTTTTGAACTTTGTAAAAAAGAAAGAAAAAAAAACCACACATTTCAGTTGTCTTCAGAACTATGCTCGGTGGAAAATAAAATTAGACCATGTGAAAGATTTTCCCAGTCTAGCACATAATTATTCTGACTTTCGTTTTTTCTCTTTATTCTTTACACATCACTTGTTGATTCCTTCCCTCTAATTCCGTGGCTCGAGCCAAACAGAATTCATGAGTGGGGGAAAAAAGTGTTTCACTTCAAAAGATGACGGTTAATCAAAGGACTGCCTAAAGGCAAGAGTTCAAACTCAACACAATCCTACACTTACGCTCCATTGTTGTAGAATAACTTAATTTCATAAACAGAGTAAAAAAGGAAAAAGAAAGAAAACCATAGGTGGGATTGTGTTTTCTCAAAGGGATGTGATGAAACCTGAATATATCCACCTCCAGCTCGTATCCACGTCCCAGCTTCCTTGAGTGTCACAGGAAGCGATCATGTTCCTTCAAAAGATTGCCACAAGCAAGACTTGACACACACACAAAAAAAATCAATGTACAAAGAACCCCCAAAAACTGAGATTCTCTCGCAGTAATTCACAGACTTACATTAAAGCATGAGGCACGAACACACACAGACATTTCTTGGGGCTTGAATTGTGTTTTAGTTGGTATTTTAAAGGCAAAGACTTTCAAGCTTTACGTGGTGAAGCAGGCATGCGTGCGTGTGAGTCTGATTGAAAACAGTCATATTTGCTTCTGGCCCTGAGAGATTTACACTATGAGGTAAATATGAACATCTGTAGAGACGCTGACGTCTCAGACGTCGCAAATTCTAACTAATGGTAAAGAAGATTTTTGGGTTTGAAGTCTGCTCTGAATTCTTACTGGTGATGACGGCTGGTGGCTTTCCAGGTTTACTGGCCTCTTAGTAAGACCATTATAAACAACGAATAAAATACATGTCCTTCATCCTAGAGTTACCTTCTGTAGGAAAAAAAACATTTATTTTGAAAATAGTTACATTAGATTCAGACAGGTTTCCATCAGATCCTTCTAAGTTCCCATTAGATATGTTTTTTTTTTTTTTTTCAGATTCCCACAAGTTTCCATCAAATTCCTACATTAAATAAAGAAATAAAACAGATTTCTTCAGGTTTATATCAGATTCCGGGAAAGGTTCTGTTTTCCTTACAGTTTTTTTTTTTTTTAGCTTTCCGTCAGAATTTTTCATCAAATTCCAATAAATATTCAGAGGTTTCCATCGGATTCCAACTGGTTTCCATTAGATTCCTATAAATGTCTCTCAGTTTCTAAGAGGTTTTCATCAGATTGATACAGTACATGTTACCATGAGATTTTTGTAGATAAGGTCAGATTCCAACAGATTCTTGCAGGTTCCCATTAGATCTTTCAAATTCCCACAAGTTTAAAAAATATATTTTTTTTCAGATTCCCATCAGGTTCCAGAAAGGTTCTGTTTTCGTTACTGTTTCTTTCCTTTTTTTTTTTTTTTTTTGAGCTTCAGATTCCAACTGGTTTCCATTAGAATCCTATAAACTCTTTCCAGTTTCTAAGAGGTTTCCATCAATTTACTGCATCATCAGATCAGATTTTTGCAAGTTAAGGTCAGATTCCAAAAGTTTTCCAATAGATTCCTGTAGGTTTCCATTTAATTCTTATATGTTCCTTTCAGATTACCAAAAGTTTTTATCAATCTCATATCTCACATTTAAAAAAACATCAGATTTCTAGAGGTTTACATCAGATTCTTGAAAGGTTATGTTCACACATTTCTATTCTCTTTTTCAAATCAGAACTTCTATCAGATTCCAACAAATTTCCATGAAATTCAATGAAATGTTCCATCAGAATCCAACAGGTTTCAATTAATCTGATTGATTCTTGCTTTTCCATCAGATTGTTACATGCTGCATTCAGAGTGCTGATCTAATCGTAGATCGAATTGTATTCACATGCACCTTGTTAAGTTTGATTAGCCTCTCCCTACATAGCCTGTGCATTGTCTGTTCAGTTTCTTTTTTTGTTCGCTGTTATTATCTACTTAGTTTACTGTTGTTAGCATTAGCATTAGTGTTAGTTCCTGGCCATAGTCCTAGTTTTTACGCTCATCCTTATATTTAATATTTATGTTTATAATGTTTAAACACCACTTAAATAAAATGTACTGCTTCTCGTCCATATGTGACAGTTTCTGGTCAAATTCCCATATTTTAACAGATTTCTAAAGGTTTCTAAGAGATTTCTGAAGGCTTTTGCTGAATGTCCACAGTTTTCTGTCAGATTTCTAAAAGGTTCTGTTGGATTCACAAATGTTTCCATCAGTTTCCTACATTTTTCAGCTTTCCATTAAAATTTCCTTTAGATTCCTAAAAAATTCCATTAAATCAGATTCACATTACCATCAGATTACTACATGGAGCCTTCCAACAGACCTTAACAGGTGTCCATCAGATTTCTACTGGGTTCTGTTGGATTGTTTGATCCCAATCCCCATCAGATTCATACAATCTTCCATCGGACTCCTACATGTTTCAGTCATAGTCTTTATTCTTATTCTTAATCTTCTTCTTTTTATTATTAATCAGCTCTCCATCAGAATTTCCATCAGATTTCAAAAGGTTTTTTATTAGATGCATGTTCCTATTAGATTTGTGGAGCTGTCCATCAGATCCTAACATGTTTCCTTCTCATTTCAAAATTTCTATCAAACTTCTACAGGGTTCAATTGGATTTCCACATTTTTGAAAAATCGGATTCACCCAAGTTTGAACCAGACTACATGACTTTTTTTGTCTATTTTTGAATTTTGGCATTTTCTTAAATCTGATTTCTACAGCTTTCCCACAGCCATAGTGTGTAAATCATGTGAAGGATGTTGTGAAATACCCATAATGCACTTTAAAATATCTGAAGGATATAAAAACATCATCTGCGAGGGTTGACTTCTGTTACATAATCCTGATAATCACACTGGGTCAGGCTGTAACAGGAAAACAATCAACGATATGGCACACTGACACTGGAGACTCCTTACAACAACTCTTACATAAACCTTTTTATTACTTTAAGCAACTTCACTAAGATATCAGCAGCTTTACACTTCCCTGTGAACGAGCTGTTACTATAGCAACGCTAATGTATTGATACGGATGGAGAGTTCAGCAGCTCTGTGTGCTAATCATCGTTGTTAGAGTGTGAATGTTTTGCTGATCGATGATTTCGTGTCTTTGGTGCTGTTGGAACGAGAGCCGGTCTCAGTGCTTGAGGAGTTCAGCTGATTGCTGGAGAGAAGTTGCTCAGTTCAGTGATCATTGCTGTGGATGTTATTTCCTTTTTTCGCAGGTATTTTCAGGGAGTAGCGCACTCTGTCATTTGCACTAATGGAGCTGTCATAGCGACTGCCCTGAAGTGCCCCGTCTGCCATTTATTGTGTTTTTCATCCCTTTTTTTTTTCACCACAGACTTATTATAAGTGAACATATTTATAAAATATAAAATTCAGTGTGCTGCCTGAAGTTGGCATCAATAAAGTGTGTAGCTTAATCTCACTGCTGCTGCTACCTCGTACTTTTTGTGTTAGTATCCTATTGGCTGACTTTTGTCTCTCTCTCTCTCTCTCTCTCTCTCTCTCTCTCTCTTTCTCTCTCTCCATTTCACGCCTCCACCCTCCACCCAAAAATGTACCAAACCGATTCTGAATTAGCGGATTTTAGTTCCTGCTACCGCCTACGAGCAGCTGACAGCTTGCCAAATTGGGGCAGCTCAAATTGATTCCGGTTGCTGATAGGACACACAGCCTGCTATCTGAATCCAGAACTTTCCTTTTGAATCCTTTTAAGAGAAGGACTTCCAAACAACCCAGAGTCAGGATACAAAGGAATCGCTGCTTCTTTTTTTTTTCTCTTCTTCTTCTTTTTTCAACATCACTCTGAGATTAGATAAGTGTATTTGTGAGTCATGCTTTCATGGCTATAAAAGAGTTTTTTTTTTTTAAGAAAAAGAAGACGATGGGAAGTGTCTGTGGGATGGAGTCGAGTCGAAACACTGCTGATCAGATAAAAATAAACAGTCGTACATCTCTGAATCTGTTTGTGTATAATTAAAAAGAAGTAAAAAAAAAAAAGTATATCCAATTCATGATTTTTTTTTATGTATTATAATGATTATTTATTAAATGCATGTGTACGTTTTCTAAACAAATGGTGGTGTAGTGGTTAGCACTGTCGCCTTGCACCTCCAGGGTCTGGGTTTGATTCCAGGCCAGGCTCGATTCCAGAGAACAGGTCTCCGTGTGCATGGAGCTTGCATGTTTTTCCAGTGCTTGGTGGGTTTCCTCCGGTTTCCAGTTTCCTGCCAGAACAGTATTGTGTCGAGTGCGTTTGTAAAACCCATCGAGCTCCATGATGATGAAACTGTCTCTCATGAAGACCTT
>JAQQZT010000037.1:2447588-2462013 GCA_030068275.1 Clarias platycephalus | reverse complement strand
ACTAAAGTTATTACCCGCCACAGCCGAATTTTACCCGCATTTGGCGGGTGGGCGGGTGCCAATGTCAAGCCCTGGTGAGACAGTGCCGACCGTGCTAACCACTGAGACGCCATCGTGTCCACCATATAGCGGTTTTATGATCAGTTTGACAACTGTGAGATAAAAACCCATTTTTGCATTTTCACTCATTTTGGCAAATTACTGTCCACAGACACACACACATTGTCTATCCAGTCTATATTCTTCTTCTAGAAGTTTTGAACCATCATTTGAGATCAATGATGCACTTCAATATTTACAAAAGGAAATTAAACAGGCAGATAAGTAAAAATGTTAAAATTTCTTTTCATTATTTAAAGCTTAAACAGCACTATTAATAATAATAAATGTATTATTTAAACGGCCACAAATACAAATGCAGGCTGATTTATCCACTGGGACAAAACTGTGGCAGGTGGTTTTATAAGAATTCGCACCGATTTCGATTTTTTTTTAATGGGCATTGTGACTCAAAGAAGGAATGCACAAAATATTTTTGTAACAGCCTGTAATACATCTGACTTCTTTTGAAAAAAAAATATTTTTGTTAAAACTTCTGAAACGGAGTTATCCTGTTTTGCGATCAAACTGTTCAAACCCAAGTGTTCTTGGTTAATCAGCGATGTATTCATAAACCTATGAATTAAGTCCTCTATACGAGTTCCTGCATACAGTATAATCTGAAAACTGATCTACGGCAAATAAAATAAAAAATTGGGCATTGTGACTCAAAGAAACAAAATACTTTTGCAACAGCTTGTAATAAATACTTCTTGCTACTTTTGAAAAAAAAAAAATGACATCATAGAACGAATGCGTTCACACAAGCCAGACCAATGAGAATCCGGAATTCAACACCGCTATGGTACTCGTATATGTGTGTATATGTTTAATATGAACTCGGGACACTGATTCAGTTCATGAAGACACACCTCCGCCAAAAAACAAACAAAGAAAAACCTTCAAAGAGTTATTGTTTTAATTTTCAGGCTACAATGATGTATAAATGTGCTCAGACGCACTAAAAAAGCAGCTTAACAATTTTCCGCCTCGCCTCTCTCCCCTGTTTCAGAGGGATTAAAATGAATCATCGGTTATTGCTGTAAATCTGTATTATTTCATATCATCGTTATAACACCTCATTAATTTTAGCCAATAGTCTGCTGCTATAAAAGCACGTAACAGCTGATAACCTCAAACTTCCCCCCCGTTTTTTTATTAGAAACGAGCAAGACGAGCACGCGTTCCCAGGCTGGCGGTGTCCTCCATCACTCTCGGCTCATCACAAGGACCATAAACTCACATATGTCACCAAATGAGATGAGGTGATTGTTAAAGCCATATTGTTTAGCATGGCAGCATAGAATAAAAGCCAGCTTCCTCTATTCTCTGGTGGATAGTTAAAAGCCCTGCACTACAGTTGGACAAATTAAAATAAATAAAAGGAGAGAGAGTGAGAGAGGAGAGAGAAAAGGAGAGGAGAGGAGAGGAGAGGAGAGACGAGGAGAGGCACCAATCCCTGGGGGATCCATTAAAGAATGTTTTGTGGAATGGAGGTTAGGAACATTGATCTCTGCCGAGGCTGCCCGAGCTGCGAGTCATTGTTCCTGGCTGCAAGCATGACTCATTTTATACATTATTCCAATTAAATCACGATGAATCATGGCCTCATGGGCTGGCAACCTGCAGAAATCTTCACAACGCCTTCTGTCACGTTTAAGCCTAATAAGACGGGTGAGAAAATTAAGACAGACAGAATGTTAGCCTGTGTGGGTTTTTTGTTGTTGTTGTTGTTGTTGTTATTGTAGTTTCTTTGTTTGTACACCTCCGGAAAAAATTGTCTCGGTGCATCATGCAAAAAGTTTTGCACAAGATGGATGACTTTTCATGTAAAACAGACGTGTCGTTTGTAACGAGCGATGGAACGGGATTATTCAGGGAGCGAGATTTGTTTAGTATTTTCTGGATTGAAATATAAATTGCATGTGCACGAAAACAAATAAATAAATAAGTAGTTTTAATCTACCTTTTTATTTTTATTTTTTATTTTAAACACCTGCAAATTTATCAGCAGGCATGATAAAACCTAAACTATTTTTTTTTTCGTCCTTATGATTGAATTACTTTTGAATATTTCACATTTCTAATCTGTAGCACGATACATTATATTCATATCCATATTTGCTGCTGAATTAATGAACTGATTTGTACAACGTGTGTGTGTGTGCGCGCGTGTGTGTGTGTACAGTATATGTTATTTCAAGACATAAAGGTCAGCTGTTCTGGAACAGTTCCTGTAAGAACAGTATTGTGTATCGAGTGCGTTTGTAAAACCCATCGAGCTCCATGATGAGGAAACTGTCCCTCATGAAGACCTTCACAGGAGATCAGGACCAGAACTGACCTCTGCTGCAGAGGAGACGTTCATTTAGAGTCACCAGCCGCAGAAATCACCAATTAACAACCAGCACCTCAGATTAGAGCCGTTATGAAGCTTCACAGAGCAGAAGTAGCAGATCTACATCTCAATATCAACTGTTCAAAGGAGATTATTGTGGATTTAAACGCCTTCAGCATTGTTTTACAGTGTAGAAAGGAATAAACATCAGGAAAAAACATGGAGATAGAAGGGGTGTACAAACTTTTGACTAGTGATATTATTAGCACTTAGCTACATATTATTAGACATATTAGCACCAACTGACACAAGTTGCTGGCATTTGACTCCATCCTGCAAACCCATGCACACACACACACACACACACAAAAATAAATAAACATGGAAGAGAAAGAGTGTTTTCGTCTACACTTATTTACAGTAGAAAATCACAAAACACATGGATTTGTATATATTATAGGATTTAATTGTACTACATATGATACTATACTATACCACTTGTTTACATGTTGTAACACACTGTATTTAATATGGTACACTATGTACAAACATACTATACTGGATACCTGCTGAACTTTCTAGATTTAAGATTGAAGAATGTTATTTGTCACATGTTGTCACTTGGTTGCACAGGAGGTGAAATGCAATTGCGCAAAACTTCAGACTATTAGGAAATAATAAAAAAAACATTAATAATAATATGAATAAAAGAATAAGTATGAACAAGATAAAAATAAGAATACGGAGACTATAATATAAATGAATTACAATATAATATAATATAAATTATACAGAATTATTCCACCACTGTGCTACCCGATAAGTACCGCGGTATTCACCATAGTATTGTGGCATACACCATAGTGCTACAGTAGCATGGTGCCTATAGTACTCTAGTTCACCCTAGTACACTATAGTACATACAGTACCATAGTAAAAATTCGTACTGCGCTGTTTAAACAAAGATCCCACTGTAGACTGTATTTCTGCACTTGTACTGTATGGCTGCTCTATATACAATATACACAAGAGCCAAGGAGGGAAATTATGTTAGTGGTATTTATTTATTTATTTATTTTTAATTCATACCTAGATATTATCCTGGTTTAATTGTATATTACTTGAGTGTTATTGACTTTGAACGTTTGTGCTGTTTCTTTATTACAACTGAATAAAAAAAGACTCCTTATGAAGCACAAATGGCTCTTTTTTCCTCTCGTCCAGACAATGACTATTTCCTGAATAACGACTGAATAAGATCGGGTTAACATTCAATCAAGTGAAAGAAAACATCTAAGAATCGCCTCGATCCAGCGCTGGCCGCGGCCTTGCTCGTGCAGGATAATCCAGCACACTGCAATGTGAAAACGAACCGATACCTCAGGAAAATGTTTCCGCGTTCTACAGGAAGCCAAGACCATCTCATTCTCAACCCTCTCCAATAACTGAACTTGCTACTGTATTATTAGCTGGCTTTATTTAACAAGGTTCATTGCTAATGCCAGGTTAGACCTTACTCGAGTTGGAGGAGTTCCTGTGTTCTCCGGGTCAGTTTTCAGTTAACACACATCAACCCTCTTATTCTGTTCCAGGTAACTGTGACCTATTTCAAGACTGAATATTATCCAGTTTATTTTATTGAACCAAGGCTCCAAGACCATTTAAAAACCACAAAACAAATGGTTATTACTCTATGTGGTTTTGGAGGTCACTAGAAAGAAATTCGTCAAACAAATCGAGAGCTGGAAAACATGTTGTGGTTTTTTTCCCCCAGGTGTCTGTTATGTGCTATATAGACAAAGGGGACATGGGACCCTTAAACTGGCTATCATGGGGCTCAGGGAACATAGGACCCTTTTACATGCTCCCGTTTTGTGCCATATAAATCAGAGGACCGTAGAACCTTGGAAAAATAGAGGCCTGGGAACATAGTGACCTCCCTCAACATTATTAGGCAGACAACAAGTCACTTACTTTGCTCGTTATATAATTTCTGTTATACGTTATCACCCAAATGAGGATGGGTTCCCTGTTGAGTCCGGTTCCTCTCAAGGTTTCTTCCAACTGCCATCTCATGGAGTTTTTCCTTGCCACCGTCGCCCTCAGCTTGCTCATCAGGATCAATCTCACAATCTCATTATTATCTAAATACATTGTTTCTCACTCATATACACTTCCATAAATTTTCTTTTCCTTTTGTGAAGCAATGGAAAGATGACCATTGTTGAAAGCACTATATAAATAAAATGGAATGGAATTTAATTGAATTTGCTAATGCATGGTTAAACTGGAAGGTGGCTCAAATGGTCTGGGTCCGAGCCCCAGCACTGCTGAGCTGCCGGTGTATTCTGGCTGACCCTACGCTCTTACCTCAGTTTCCTAACGGGGAAATATAGGGGGAAAAAATCATTAAATTTTTTTACATTTTCAATTTGATTTATATAGCGCTTTTAACAATGATCATTGTCTCAAAGCAGCTTCACAAAATTTAAAGAAAGTTATGGAAATGTGTACGAGCGAGAAAAATATGTATAGATCATAATGATCAGATTCTGCCTGATGAGCAAGCCAAGGGCGACGGTGACGGTGGCAAGGAAAAACTCCTTGAGATGGCATTAGGAAGAAACCTTGAGAGGAACCAGACTCAACAGGGAACCCCATCCTCATCTGGGTCCAAACAGATAGCAGGAATTGTATGCTGACCTACTGTGTCTAAATTAGCATGAAGTCCAGTTCAGTTCGGCACCAGGATGAGTCAGACAGGTGCAGAGGAGATCTTGATCACTGGGAGCTCAGGAGCAGCATGTGTAGCTCCAAACTATCAAAGCAGAATCCAGCTGGAGGTGATCCTTCTCTGGGTGCCTCAGGACCCTCGCAGGGTTGGCCTCTGTCTACTGGAGCTGGGTAGAAAAAAAAAAAAAAAGATCAGGTGGAAAGGAATTACTGTTCATCATATTAGCAGCACTAGATGAGAGTGTGCATTTAAATGTACTGGAGTATGAGGTTATGGGATGAATTATGTGTGTAATTCATAACTCAAATATGAGTTGACGTGTATCATTTCACTGTGATGTGTAACAAATAATTGAATCTTAATGTTACTTTAATAACAAGCCTAATTAACTAGACAGCACATTGAGTTCTTTACTAATGCCAGGACAGACTAGCACTGGTTTTAAAGTTCTTGGCTTATACAGTAGGAGGTTTGACTGTATTCATTTTCTCAGTCCAATTTGTTCCTAAGTTCAACCAACCCTGTCCAGGAACAAGCATACTACGTGAAACAATCAATCTTGTCCTTCTTCTTTAAAAGTGTGCTGATGGTTGAACGATTCTTGTTAAGAGAACGAACAATGTCTGCCATCTATTCATCTCACTCTATTCTCTCAATTATTTTCACTTTTATCTCCATCGTTATTGCTTGATGCTTCTTAGCAGGACCAGCTTCATCACCGCTGCTTTCACGCTTGTTTCTGGACATCCTGCACGCTGCATGCACGTGACAATTCATGTGATCGAACATGAGCAAATAGTTGTTTGTATCGTCGAAAGATCATAACTCAAATGTTTGTATGTAGGGGACTTACTGTACCAGCACTGATTTTATTAGCTAAGATTATGACTGACAGCAAGTTGTTATTTGCTAATATCCGGTTAGAGTAGCATCAATTTTATTAGCTAACGTTATTAGCTAGAGAGCATTTGAAGTTCTGTGCTAATGCCAGGTTGGACCAGCATCAATTTTAGTAGCTAATATTATTAAATAGATAGTTGAGAAAGTAGATTAGACAAGCATTTAATTTTAAAAAAGATGACGTTATTATAGCTGTAAAGTTCTTTGCTAATGTCAGGTTAGACTAGCACTGAATTCATAGACAGGAAATCAAGTTCTAGCTTGTGTATCATATTGCAAACTTACAAAGTTTAAACAACATTTTCTATTTTTTTTTTTTTTTTTTTTTGCAAAATGTCAGTTTCACTAATTAATAATAAAAAAATAAATAAGTAATTAGTTTCTGAAATTAAATAATTTCACTAATGTACATCTCAAACAATGGAAAGTTTTTTTTTTCATGCTCTTCTGTACAGAATGTGTTAAGAAATACTTTATCCCTTCATTTTATTCCATATGACATGCATATATGTATTCAGTTACCTACAGTAAAATACTGCATAAGTATTCACCCCTCCCCACTACCTGCCCAACCATTGTTTAAGGACTTTTATGGTAATTTTTTTTTTTTTGTAGTAAGCAACACTGAAAAGGAGGGAAAGCAAATCTGTAAAAACGTGAACATGAAGGAGTAGAACATATTATTGTGCCAGATATTAGAGGCACACTAAGCTGAAAGCTGCATCAGGAAACCCGAAGACGAAAAATCCAACTGCTTACAGGATTTACAATCGGAGTTGGAATCTCCCTGGTGCATAGCCAATGACATGCTAATTTATGTAAGAACTGCCTCACATAGCAGTTTTATTGTGTGAGCCGAAGCACCTGTCTGCCGGAGATAAGTGCTTAGATGAAGTTTAATCTCAAGCCTTACTTTAATCTTATATTTACTGCACAAGTTCCAGGCTTTCAATCCACCCTAGGCAAAGCAGGAAGTCAAACAATTCCTCTGTTTTCTTTTTTTCTCTCTCCTTTTATAAAACCTGCAACCACGAGCTCGTTCAAACCAACCCGTCATTTTGAGTCTGGGTTTATGTTGTCTTACTTAAAGTATAACTCACGCTGATTTCCCCCCCCCCTACACTATAAATCATGTGCGTATGTGTGTGTTTGTGTGTGTGTTTAATGAGATATATACATCATTTCAGGCAGAGCTCTTTCTCAGCGTCACACCGAGAGAAGCAATTACACTGCAAGCAGATTTCTATCATCTAGCTGCTTCTGAATAGTGGGATCTCTTCTCATAGTACACATCACAGTATACAGTGCATTGCATAAGTATTCGCCCCTCCCCCCAACACACACACACACACACACACACACATACTGCACACCTTTTTAACTTTTTCCACATTACAGCCTGGAATCAAAACATATTAGTTGAAGGTGGAGAATACCGGTAAAAAAAAAGTGTCAGCTACATCTCTATCAAGTATGCACATCTGGTTCCTGATATTTTTCTTGTCAAAATTGCTCAAGCTTGGTTAGATTCAATTGTGGGTAAGAAATTTTCCAGTCTTGCTACAATTTTGTTTTTGGTGATCTTTTTCCCTGATTTCCTGCCTAATTTATTCATAGTCAGTTCCCACTCATCTCTCTTTTAGGGCAGACTCTCATCAAGGCAACAAATACTGACCAGAGAAAGTGAAAACTATCATGTTTCCTCCTGACATCTTTTTAAACTCAAAGGAAAGCGCTATCCCCCACCTCCGCTTGCGTGTACTCATGATTGATGTGAAGTGTGATTATCCCATCCCCTCTTCTCCCAGTGCGAATGGCCAAACTGCTATCTGGACTCCCAGCTGCAAACTCCAAACTCCAGATGTTAACACGGACACGCTCTTATGCCAACCTGAACCCTTACAACAGTTTCTTAACCAGAATTCCAAACCAACCAATCCTCACAACTTCATGCTACCACCACCACCACCACCATGCTTCACAGTGAGGATGGCGTTCTCAGGATGATGAGCAGCGTTTTGGTTTTCTGCCAAATGCTTCTTTCTGGAGACCACAGAACCTTTTCTACATTCTTGCTGTGTCTCCAACCCTGGCTCTCGTCCAGTGCTGAGCTTTGGATCTCTCCAGTGCCTTCAAAGACACACTTGGACTTGGTTGTTTTCCTGAGTAATGCCCTTTTTACCCAGTCACTGACATTTGGTGGATTGTCTCCTCTGGGCAGAGTCACAGTTGTGCCAAATTCCTTCATAACTGATTGGATGACATTCAAATTTTAGGAAGTTTTGTATAAAACATCCCCGATTGATACTTTTTCTAGAACCTTTGCTTCTTGGCCGCTTATGATGCCGTTTTGTAATGAAATCCCAGTGATAATGAATCGGCTATGTTCCCATGTTGTAGCACAACAGAATGTGGAAAAGTTCAAGGGGTTGAATACTTCTGCAACATTATAGGCTCATTAGTATAATGCGTACTGGAGAAGATTCATCACCGCCACCAGACAGAACAAAGACAGCATTATGCATCATGGATAATCACAGCAGACGTGCGTCATGAATAAAGCGTAGTAGGAAAGAGAGTATATTGTATGTTCAAGGGCAGCATAGAACATTCCTCTGTGTAAAGTAGTTTAATTTCCTGTTTGTCCTTTGATTTTAAATAAGTGCTTTTTCATACTGGATGTATAGGTCATTATTGAGCAGCTGACGCAGACTGGATTGTAGTTAATAATATTGTGCGGAAGGATTTTTGTGGAGGAAAATAGAATATTATTCACTGGTTGGAATAAAACACTGGATTAGGAATCATGTTCTTGAATTCTTCTATAATTGCTCATCTCCAGATATGGTTTCCACTAGCAGCAGGATGTATGTAATCTCATTCTAAAGATGTTATAGGAAAGTAATGTCATGAAACATGCACAGAAAAAGTTAGTTCCTGTTCTTACAAACATTAAAGCAGCTTTTTTCCATTTTTAACATTACACACATTTTTAACAATATACACTTAAAAAAAAAAAAACCTGTTTATGTGAAGCATCCACTGTTCAAAAGCATGTGACTGACCTGTTACCATAGAAACAATAACGCAATAGAAGGAGTGCATTAATATCAACTCGCACTGCTGTCAGACTTACTGTTACAGAAACGAAATCAACACACTTCTGGCCAATCAGAGTCAAGAACTCAATCATGCTGTTGGAGAAATCTAACTAAAAAATGTTTTCAAGGAGTTTCTGGAAATATAATATACTGAGACATAATTTCAATCGCTTTTAATTAAACTGAAAACGACAGGCTTCCACAAAAATGAAACATGACGTTCAGACCGGTCTTGGAGCTTTCTCATAAGAAAACAGACTTGTAAACATTATATTTGGACTCCGCTCACGCTGCCTTTCCAAATAAAGCATTTGTATGCACAAACTCCCACACTGTGAATATTTCATAACCAGTCAGTAACCTGGGAGCCCTGGTACGGCCACCTGCTAAACATCCGGTATTATCAGGGAAAAGAGGAAAAACAAGCAAGACTATTAAATGACAAGTTATACACACACACACACACACACACACACACACACACACACACACACACATCGAAGCTTTGTACTTACACCTACTGTTCTGTTGTGGTGAGAGGTTAGAATGCAGTATCTGTCAATAGCTTGAGAATAAAACTAGTATAGCCAAGATACTGTATACGCTCAATCATCAGTGGTGTAATAAAAATGATGGAGGCAAAATATTTCACACAGTATTTTTATACAAAGTAGATGCTTTCGTAATCTAAATCTCAGTTTCAGGCTTTTGTGTCGTGTGCATTCTGTTTGGATTTTATTTAGTAGTTTATCACTTAGATTGAGATTTAGCCGTGGATTTAATACCTATTAGAGCATACTATTTAGTAGTTTAGTGCACAGGATGGGATTTAGTATCTACAGCATCATTTAGAACACATGATGTGGAAGCTCCACCTCCTGCAGGTTCAGGTGCTTCAACAGTCGATTAGCTTTGACAAATACCGCATATTTTATCCCCATATGTAAAAAAAATAAAAATAAAAAATAATGTGGATAATATGACACTACCAGTCAAAAGTTTGTACACCCCTTCTAACTCCATGGTCTTTCCTGATGTTTATTTCTTTCAACACGATACAATATTAAAGGATCCCAAAAATCCACAATAATCTCCTCTGAACAGTTGATATTGAGATGTATACCTGCTACTTCTGCTCTGTAACGCTTCATAACGTCTCTAATCTGAGGTGCTGGTTGTTAATTGGTGATTTCTGCGGCTGGTGACTCTAAATGAACGTCTCCTCTGCAGCAGAGGTCAGTTTTGGTCTTGATCTCCTGGGAAGGTCTTCATGAAGGACAGTTTCATCATCATGGAGCTCGATGGGTTTCACAAACAATACTGTTCTTGCAGGAACTGTTCCAGAACAGCTGTCTTAAAATAACAACTGACTGTTGTTGTTGTTGTTGTTACTTAATTACCTAATTCTAAATGTTATTTCACAGTCTTTAAATCCCCAGTATCGTTAAGAATGAAGAAAATAAATCACTAAGTTAAGTTATTAAGTTAAGCCTTTATTTGTCACATCAAGTCAAATCAAGTCAAATAGACTTTTATTGTCATTCCAACCATATACAGTTCAGTACACAGTGAAACGAAACAACGTTCCTCCAGGACCGAGGTGCTACATACAGTACAAGCAAGAACATAAATTAACAACACAACATAAATTAACAACAGAATTTACCGGAATCAGCTAGCTAACTCAGAGATCTAATTAGCTGACTTTAAGTTAACCTAAAACTATCTATTGTTATACAAAAAAAGAGACAACAACAGACAACATATACATTACAGCACAGTGAAATTCTTTCTCTGTACATCCGAGCCATGATACAGCGCACCCTGGAGCAGGTAGGGTTAAGGGCCTTGCTCAAGGGCCCAACAATGGCAACCTCGTGGAGCTGGGCTTGAACCACAGACCTTCTAATCAGTAACTCAGTGCCTTAACTCAGAGCTAGAACTAGAACAGAGCTAGAATTAAAACTTTGAATAAATGCAAAGGTTTAATATGTACAAATGTGTACTTACTTAAACATATAAACTGTATCAAGCAGAATATATCTGTATGTTTATTGTGTTGAATTAGTTCGGTGGATGTGAGAATGGAGGATGTGAGTTTATGATCTATGATGTGACCAGGATTGCCAGATCAAGGGTAGAAATATTACAGGTATTAACTAATCAAGCGGTTGGTGGGTGTTTTTATATATAAAGATGGATAAATACAATCCATTCTGTCAGTTTAAAACTATCCCAATTACGAGGGAAAACCACCTGGCAATTCTGCTTAACAAAGCTTTGAGCAACACACATGGTGCAAATCTAGAGCTGTTTTTATGAGCCAGTGAAAATTATGCACAAATCCAGCCAACACTAATTGCCCAAAGTTTATTCAATCAAACACTATATATAGTCAGCTGCACTTTTGTTTTTTTTTTGTGCAAATCCACACCCCCCGCCCCTCTCCACCAAAAAAAAAAAGGACACACATTACAGTATTTGAAGGGAGGAAGGCATTTTTCATGGGGTGAAGTGTGTGTGTGCGTAGATAGCATGCAGGGTTTTAACACATAATGTGGCCTAACTACCTTTAAAACACCAGCTTCTGGTTCTTTGTGTGTTCTTGGACATGGAAAGTGTTTAAAATGGTACATCTGGACCATGTGATGGTGTGACATGAATGCGGATAAATGCGTTCAAAAGATTTATAAGAGCAGCTAAAACATTAAAACTGACATTTCTAGTGTGTGACTCATAAACGATTATAAAAACATTCAGATTTAACTGACGCGTCTCTGTCCAAATTTCTGAACAGCTTGTCTGAAGATGTGACGAGGTCTTCGGCAGAACGTTAGCTCTTAGCCCGTCCAAATTTCAAAACAGGAATAATGTGTTATTACGGCTTGTCATGTCGCGTAACGCTCTGAGGCAGACGAGGCGTGTGACTTTGATGTGTGCTCACTGTAAGCCATCAGCCCTGGCCTTTTGAAAACTGCCAATTTTATTTTCTCCCTGAAAGAAACTTAAGAGAGGCGGAAGCATCGAGCGTGTAGGCAGAACCAAGTCTGTGATGCCGAGCGCTCTAGGTCAGCTCAACATCTTATCTCAATGTATGATCAGTGGTTCTTACAAGATATATAATTTGTAGTTTCAATTTTAACATGCATTTCTGTCCATAATTTAAAGAGACAAATGAATGTGATGCGTCAGGTTTCCGACTCGAGGTATACAGCAGTGAAGTATTTATTTCTTCTTACACCACAATGCTGTTGCATTCACACTAGTGCAGGTTCATAATAATGCTCTTGTTCTAATAATATGATATAGTTTCTGTACCAACAGCTTATTCACAAGGACTTGGAATGTTGGAAAAAGCCACAGAAGTATTACAACTTAAGTGTAATAAAGTGGTGAACGCTTCTGTAAGAACATGTTTATTTAACATCCATGGAAGGAGTCTCCAGTGTTAGCACTTAGAGGTCCTAAGAAGTTTACACTTTACAGTTTCTCTGTGACATGACATGATAAGCTGCATTTTTGTCCAAGCTAAATTTAGTCTTTATTTTCAAAAAGATTCTGGGGGAAGGAATGACAGTTTATAACCTTTATAAAATAATCAAAAGTAGGATCTATCTTGTTTCTTGGATGTTCAACCACATTACAGCATATATGTTGAGCTATATATGGATTCAAAAACATGACATTTTAAATAATTATAATTGTTGACAAATCACTTTGGTATAACATACCTTGAGAAAAAAACAGCAACAAGTACTTGCAGATAATATTTCTTCATATCTATTATATGGCACAATAACTCTTTCAACCTAATTCAACTCAATCGTTATATTTCTAACCTGAGTACAATTCTGTGTATAAGAACATTTCTACAATTAAACTCAATTAACTTGTTGCTATAAAAAATTAAAAAAAAAGGGAAATTCCAAGTGTAAAGTGTATAAACTTCCTGCTATAAACTAAAAGCTTACAAATTTCTAGGTGTAAATTATGTAAAGATCTAGGTAATATGTAATGTGTAAAGTATATAAAGTTCTTGGTCTATAAATTAGTATAAAGTAAGTAAGTTTCTAGATATAAACTGCAAAATAGGCATATATTGTGAACAGTTATCAGTAAATTTCTAGGTACAAACATGTGAAGTTATAGGGGTATATAAGTCCGTAATGTTCTGGATAAAATATGCATAAAGTTTCAGATATAAACCTAAAAGTATATAAACTGTGAAGTTCTATGTATAAATAGCACACATGTTAAGTGTAAATTCTAGATATAAATTATAAAATTATAAAATAATGTTTCACAGACTGTATAAAGTGTATAAGGTTCAACAAAGTTAATAATGGTGTATATTGAATTATATTACTAGATATAAATTATATACTGTATGTGAAGTTCTAGGTATAAACCGTAAAGTTCTATGTATAAATGTCATACATTCTGAGTATAAACTATGTAAAGTTATAGTTATAAATCTGTAATATTACAAATATAAACTGCAAAGTATATAAAGTGCTTAAAGTTCTATGTATAAACTTAACAATTCAAACACTTGATATTAATTGTAATATCTAGGCATAAACTGTAAAGTTTTTTACATATAAACTGTGTTAAACTCTAAACCTAAACCACATAATAATTTAGGTTTAAAGTGTGCAAAGGTTGAGTGAAAACGTGACAAAACTCAAAGTTTTTAATAATTCAAATGAGTGAAAATATTTTTAAGTAAACAGTTACTACGGAACCAATAATTAAGTGTTTTTACAACACAATTTCATTTGTACTTATAAATGAAATAGTAATTATAATATTGTATATAGGATAGTAGTACTAATATACTACTGTAAAAGTAAATATTTAAAAGTAAATATTTCCAAAAAAGGTTTCTAATATCAACCCTTTCTTAAAAAAAAAAATACCATACTGTAAGAGTGTATAACTCTCTATAGGAGTAGATTGAATCAGTTTTAAATTATTGCTAAATGCTTACTGTACCGTGTGATATTTTACTTAAATAATGAACCAGTAGAGTTTTGTACTACACACATACTGTACCTGTTTAATATCTAGAATTTCAGAGACTGTTAAAAAAAAAAAAAAAAAGTTTGCCTTATCTGGTACCATCTACACTCACCTAAAGGATTATTAGGAACACCATACTAATACGGTGCTTGATCCCCTTTCGCCGTCAGAACTGCCTTAATTCTACGTGGCATTGATTCAACAAGGTGCTGAAAGCATTCTTTAGAAATG
>JAQQZT010000037.1:2432212-2447488 GCA_030068275.1 Clarias platycephalus | reverse complement strand
GATTGGTTGATTAGATAATTGCATTAATGAGAAATTGAACAGGTGTTCCTAATAATCCTTTAGGTGAGTGTATATAAGATGATAAAATTATTATTATTTTTTTTATACTCAGAACACATTTTAATAGAGCGTTTCAAGAAAGATTGATCAGAAAATAAGAGTTACCTTTGGATTTTAAAGATGTGATGTTCAAACACTTACCTGCAGTGAAATATGCAAAATTCTGTCTGGAACTGATGAAAAGCTAAAGGTCATTTCCTTAAGGCAAAGAAAGACGTCTAGTCAAATATTCACTTGACGTCAGGCACCAACTGTGAGGGAAATGGCATTTCAGGGCGCGAAGCTATTTTCTGCGAAAAAGCAAAGCTGAATAGATTTCAGCAGACTAAAGACTTTAAAAGCACAACATGACAAACACAACTCTTATGGAACAGTGAGTTCAAATTTGGGATTTTTGGTGCGCAAAGGTGCCAGAATGTCAGGAGGTGAGCTGGCGAGAAGGATAAGGGTTGCATGTGTGCAGGTTTTGGTGAAGCTCAGTGATGGATCTGTCATGGTTTATGGTGCATTTCATCCAATAAATGTCAGGGATCTGGTGAAAAACAACCAGTACTTGAGAAATATGTATACTTGTTTGTGAACAGATTGTGATTCATCAAGCTTTAGCTTTGGGAAAATGGCTGAGTGGTGGAAACTTTTCTTTGTTTCAGCACGGTAATGACTCCCCGAACACGCTGCAGGATAAAAATAAAGGCCTGCCTGGTGCAGATGGCATGCTCACAGTATTATATCAGATAAAGTTGAAAGAAAATTTACAAGAGAGCCTTTTTAAACATCTGCAAATGTTTATCAGAGAACTACTTCGATTGTGCATTAAAACAGCAACTCTAGAATTATTGGCACCTTATAGGAGAATGGATGAACATGATTGATGAAAATAAAAATACTTTATTACATCTGAGATGAAGAAATTGCATGATGCAAGATTTGAAAAACTTTATAGCCATATGCGTAACTTGTTCAAAAGAAAACCTATAAAACATTTAAGATAATCCTACACGCAGAGACTGTATATATTTTTGAGATGTATTTATGGAACTCTGGAACAAAATAACAATATGGAATAAGAATAGAAAGAAATAACAGAAGAAAAAAATAATTTAGACATGAGTGCTGGTAAAAATAAAAATAAAAAGATCCACCCCCCCCCCCCTCCCCCTCTTCCATCGCTATTGGGAAAATCAAAGAGCTTTAACCTTAACAGATGTCTGTTGAGCTACACAAGTTAGGAAAAGTATGTAACGAAATGCACAGATAATTAAAAATACTGGGACATAATAAGAATGTTTAGTCTGGAACAATTGCCATGATTTGTCCCACACGCTGATGAAGATGGTGAATTAAATGTAAATGTTGATGCTTTTTTCATAGAAGCTTTCCAATTCTCATCCACTCTGGCGCCTTTTCCTGCTTAAAATGTTCTATATCATTCCTAAAGAGGCATATTCTGTAAAATATCTACACTGTATGAAGTACAGTACACAAATTCTATAGGAAAGAAATTCTACAGAAATTAGCGAGGTTAATGCTCGCTAGAAGTGGAACATTAACTAACTATATTTACGTTGTTATTGTACTTAAATATGTATCTGTACTTTGCTTGAGTCGTTTCATTAGTGAATATTTTGCATGCTTTTGAGCTACATAACGACGGTGGTGTGTAATATTTGAAGTGTGAAGTATCAGCCCCCTGCTGAATATCACATGTAATTGCACGATTTACAGTACCTTCCCTCTGTGAAGCACTCAGTCAAGTAGCAGGTGTTTGAAATCAGAAGTGGAGATGGTTTCAGACAGGGACGAAACAGCATGTTCGCAGTCTGGGAGGAGAGAGAGAGAGAGAGAGAGAGAGAGAGAGAGAGAGAGAGTGAGAGACTCTTTGACTTTGACTTACAGTGAGCTACTACAAAACTCTACAAGAACCTCCTGTCCCAAAACCACAGTCTCCACCTTGTTCAATTCAAACCATTCAATCACGGTTAAGTTCTTCTGCAACAGCGAGAAATATTCACAAGCTTCCTGTCAATGAATCTAAACACATCCGTAGGCTGATCACGCAAGAGCTATGAACGCCCTCCTGCTAGCTCTCATAATGATATGTTACATGGTATGGCTCAGAAAGAATCTATAATCCATCAAAGACTCAGCAGCTAATTAGCTAATTAATGACCATTGCCACCTGAGTTGACGTGGGTGTGTTGAGTGTGCGACAGGAAGTTCTCCAAGAACAGGGTTTGAAACCTCTTCCTGAAGAACCCATCCAGAACGTTGGGTAAGATTGGTTACCATGTGGATGTCGATGCTTGTAGCTTCAGCGGGGATGAGTTTTAGTTGTCAATTCTTTCTTTCCTTGTTTGGTTGACTTACGTGCCATGTTTTTATATATTTTTTTATATAATAACAATAGTTTTTAATATATAACTAACAAGTTTTTGCAAGTTTAAGTAATTTAAAAAATCTTATATACATTGTACAGGGAAAAAAATAGCAAAAAAGTGGACACATCCATCACAACCCTGTGTAAATATCATATTCCACTACTATGGACATTAATATGGAGTTATTCATGCCTTTGCAGTTATAAGGTCCTCCATTCTTCTAGGAAGGCTTTCTACTACAGTAGATGTTGTGGCATGAATCTGCAGCTTTGTGTTCATTCAGCTACATGTCTTTTTTATGCAAATGTTTTGGGATTTACTGTATAGGAGAAATGTTTGGAGTCAGAGAACGACTATTTTGTTAAAGGCAAAATAATAAGCAAAAGCTTGCTGGCTGTGATTTACAGTAGACACGAACCTCCCTATAACAAACCAGTGAGGTCAGGTGGTGAAGTTGAGGAATCTCCAGTTCCAAATCACTGTGACCGTGGTGTGTTGGGGTTGAGTTAAGTCAGGGCTCTGGCAAAGTTACTCCATTCCAACCATGTCTTTATGGAGCTGGCTTTGTGCATTGGTGCATTGTCATGCTTGAACAGTTTTGGGCCTCTTAGATCCAGTGAAGGAGTTATAATGCTGCAGCACACAGAGGTAATCTATACAAGTGTGTCTCCATGTTTGTTCTAACAGAACATCATATGGGTGTGATGCTCAGGGGGGAATGTTGACTAGAAAGGAAAAGTGCGGCAGGAAAAAGAGAACAAGCAACAAAGATGACTGAAGACTTCAAAATATTGTCAAGAAGAATTTGGAAGAGCTTCACAAGGAGTTGAGTGAGGCTGGAGTCAGTGCATCAAGAGTCACCACGCACAGACATCCTCAGAAAATGGGCTACAACTGCCGCATTCACAGTATCAAGCCACTCCTGAACCAGAGACCATGTCAGAAGCGTCTTACTTGGTCTAAGGAGAAAAAGCACTGGACCGTTGCTCAGTGGTCAAAAGTCGTCTTTTCAGATGAAAGTGAATTTTACATTTAATTTGGAAATCAAGGACCCAGAGTCTGGAGGAAGAGAGGAGAGGCACATAATCAAATTGAAGTCCAGTGTGAAGCTTCCACAGTCAGTGATGATTTGGGGTGCCATGTCGTCTGCTGGTGTTGATCCACTGTCCAATGTTGGCCAAAGTCAACTCAGCTGTCTACCAGGAGATTTTTGAGCACTTCATGCTTCCGTCTGCTGACATGTTTTATGGAGATGCCTATTTCCAGCAGGACTTATCACCTGCCCACAGGATTGATTGGCCAGCCAACCGAGCTGACCTGAAACCCATAGAGAAACTATTGAGTATTGTCAAGAAGAAGATGAGAAATGAAACATCTGACCCAACAAAACAGATGAGCTAAAGCTGCTACCAAAGCAATCTATTCTTCATTAATGCCTCAACTGATCGCCTACATGCCATGCTGTACTGGAAAGGAACCCCAAACCAAGTAAATGTACATTTACAGTGCAAAAAAGTTGAACATTTTTGCATTGTAAATCCTTTTTTGATCTTAGGAACATTTTAACATTTTGGGATCCTGAATTTTTGATTTTCATGAGCTGTAAGCCATAATCATTGAAGTTAAAACAGAAAAGTGCTTAAATATTTCTCTTTACATGGAATAAATTTAAAATATATGAGTTTATCTTTAGGAAAAAAAAAAAAAGCTTTTCCACAATATTACATTTATTGAGATGCGCTATATACACATGGTATTTTAGGCAAGCAGCTGTAAATAGCTTTAAACATATCTTTCTTGCTTTGTGTTTGATTAACGGCACGTGCCTAGTATTGCCTAACAAAAATACCACATCAGCTCCAGCTGTTGTTTTTTATTATTGTTATTATTATTTTTTGTTATTTTCAACAGATTTCCAGCGGTCATGCAAATGAGTTTTCACGTTAGCGCTGCGGATTATTGTATTACATTAACAACACGGATATAGTTCATTACCAGCAGCTCTCAGTCATTATTTCACAACATCATCATTTTATTTTGCAGTGAAAAGCAATCATTATGCTGTAGGAAGGTCAAATGTGTCTGTAGTCAAGCATAAATTATGATAGATGAAGCTGGTATTAATATTAAATGGAGTTTACAGTTTAATCACAAACAAACACTTTTCATTTTGCCTCTTGTTATCATGTCTAGTCAAGAATTTCACACGTCTTAGGTACTGTGGAGGTAACCGGATATGAGCAGAGCAGATACCGGGTCGTATCATAAATCAAAGACACCAGACACCAGTTGTCTTTTTTTTATTTTTACTTTTTTTTTTAATGCAAATGATTTGAGATTTACTGTATAGGAGAGACGCTTGGAGTCAGAGAACGAGTGTTAAAGGCAAAATAATAAGCAAAAGCTTGCTGGCTGTGATTTACAGTAGACACGACCTTCCCTATTACAAACCATAAACAAAGACCGAGGAAAGGTAGGATACGGGATTAAAACAGACATCACCGTAAGAAACTATGATGTCTGATCTCACAGTCCTATGAACAAAGCAATAAAAGAAATATGTGAATAGTATATGTACTGTACAGTAAAGCATACTGTACATGATGGCTATATACACAACATATCAAAGAGTACAACAATCACAAGCTGAGATGCAAATGATGTATGAAGCTGTAGTATGTCTCTATTTTGTCTCTTCTAGGCAATGGTGTCTTTCAGTGGTAGTTTAGATTCAATTAAAAAGGTTGTTAGAACATGTGGTAAGCAGGTACAAATAAAAATGATGATATTTTCATAATAGAAAGAGAGAAAGAAAGAAAGAAAGAAAGAAAATTTTTCTTCATTAATTAAGTAACTCTTAAACCTCAAATGGCACAGATCCAGGATGGCAGCACAGCATACAGTAGGTCAATAATGATAGGCTTATATGGAAGCCTTACCAGGGAATAACGAGGTGACTTCGGACTTCAAACTGTATATTTGGGTTTTCAGATACGTCATGTAGAATGAAATGTATCATTACTTTTATAAAGGGTGAATTTTTACCACTACTGGAATATGGAAATGATGTCGCAAAAATATAGAACTCAAAATGAGCTTCTTATTATTGACTTATTTTGTGATATTTTTGTGTTATACCACTATAGACGCCACTCTATACTGACATTTACATTTACTGCATTTGGACATACTGCACAATCCTGAGCCCTACGTACTGTATATATGTTTATTAACAAAACAATAATAGAAATAATGTCAGTCCTTTTCAATTCGTGTACAAGCTGATTTGAAAGAAACCTGGAAATTTTTTGAGGTCTTAAACATCCATGTTATTCCAGTCCCTGTGTTCTGATTGGCTAGAAAAATGGGGGACAACAGAAAGAATATCAATCAGCCCGAATGCAGGATCTGGAACTTTAATAGACATATTTTGGAGACATTTGAGTCTTATATTTTTAAAAAAAGAAGTATAATATGTGAGCTTTAAAACACACTCAAATCAGGACTAAATCAAATACAGATACAGATATATGCTGTATCTACATTCACTCATACTGTACTGTATATATGAGCACTAAACAGATACAGATACACATAGTGGCGTTATGTTCCACCTCTAATAGAGACACTCTACACAGGTAGACATGGGTCCTTGTAGACAGTCGAATTTCGGAATACCAAATGGACTGAATTAGGAAGAATGAGGGTTTTTTTACACAAATTATGGCAGAGAACGTCCTCAGAGTCTTCCTCACTGGAGATTTTTTTTCCTGTTAAATAGAAAATGCAAATTCCGTCTGATAATTTAGTGCGAGGTGAACATAACAATGCGGTTATACAAGGCTGTAATTTGGTGAGCTCATCAGATATAAAAAAATAAATAAAAAAAAATCTCCCCTCACTGTTCCATGAAGAGATAACATTAAGCAAAAAAAAAAAAAAAAAAAAGCACTTTTAAATGGCAGGTCTGTGTCGAGAGACTTTATTAACAAGCTGTTGTTGAATTGCCTGGGTCTCAACGGAAACCGCAGCGCCTTCCTGTGCCATACATCTATCGACTGTCTGCCTTATGGAGACATCAAGAGAGAGAGAGAGAGAGGGAGAGAGAGAGAGAAGGGGGGGTATTCCTGCTTTCCGTTGGCATCAGCACGTCCTCACATCCTGAAACAGCAGTACGGTCTGCACAAGCACCTCTTACTAATGAAGCCTCGATTCAGGCACGCAAACAGTTTCATCCAAACTCTTCGTGTCGGAGAGTTCATCAGCACGGCGGCCTGATAGAGAGAGTTCGCGATGATGCATGATCCCTTCTTTAAATTAGAGGGAAAAACTGATTTAATAAATGCTTCCTGTGTAGAAATCTATATGATACACAGTATATGTATGGTGTGTACGGTGTGTGCGGTGTGTGCGGTGTGTACGGTGTGAGAGCGAGCCAAAGCTGCTACAGTTTGTGAATCTGTATCTGTTTTTGTCTA
Organism: Clarias platycephalus; assembly: GCA_030068275.1. Classification (NCBI taxonomy): domain Eukaryota; kingdom Metazoa; phylum Chordata; class Actinopteri; order Siluriformes; family Clariidae; genus Clarias; species Clarias platycephalus. The sequence continues at coordinate 2,440,572 of JAQQZT010000037.1, read as the reverse complement.
GGGCTATAAATAATTCGGTCTGTAGCCTAAAAGTGGGTGTGGCCAAATGTTTTTTTTTTTTGGTTTGTTTGTTTGTTTGTTATTAAATTAAGTGTGAATCATTACCTCTTAATCTGCAGGAAAATATTTCCCACGACATTTTGTAGAACAAAATGTCCTGAAGTTCCTCGACCTCAGCAACTTCACCCGAGTACATAATCATCTCACCCGGACGATCTCAGAACATCTGTCTAATATCACTTTAGAACAACACCAAGGACTTTCCCAAATCCTTAAACTTTTGTTTATATTTGACAGCAAGAACGATCTCAGGTCAAAACTCATTGTTTTAGTTCCAATGAACTAGAATCTCGAAAAGTCGTCTGAGAAAGAGCCAGAACTGGAGCTTTTCCACTGCTACACAATCACAAGACTGAGAAACCAGTGCATGGTTTAATAACCTCTAGATTAGACTATTGTAATGAGTTGCTACCCTGACGCCTCATTAAGGAAGCTTCGGGTGGTTCAGAACGCAGCAGCTCGAATCCTTACAAAATATATATATATATATAAATAAATAAAACAAAGTCAGAGCTCATTATTCAGTCTTATTAACGCTCTGGTGTGTCTCGCTGATCTCCTGAAACTTATCCCGAGCACTTTATCCAGGTCTGTTGTCTACACGTTCCATTCCATCAGTGGAGGTTTTAACTCTTTAAATCACAAGATTACATTTATACCTACATTCTTTTATTGCTTAATCTTAAAAAGGTCAAAAAAATACAGTGTTCGTTTTTTATCTACATTGAAAAAGTTAAACTAATTAAAATAAGTAACTTCAGTTTAGGAAAAAAACTAAACTGTTTTTTTTTTAATATAAACATCATTAACCGGTTAACTCACAACATTCAACAGTTTTATTTTAATTTCTTTACTCTTAAACCAGTAACACGACTGAGTTATTATATATTTATTATTATTTTCTTTGTTGCGTCCCTGGACCCTAGACCGGGGGTCGTAACAATAAAATTATATTATTTACAAAAGCAGCCATGCTAATAGCCTGAAGACATTAAGGAGATTCTAATTCCTCATATCTAACCCCGTCAGCATTAACGTTTGTTATCTGTTCAAAATCCATAATGTGTTAACGCGATTTAAGGCAAATAGGAAAACATTTCTTAAACCTCGTCACCATGACATCTGATTGGACAAATTCTAAAACAAAAAGTTGTAAATCTGCAAACATAAAACAGTCCTGAGAACAGTTCTTTTCAATAAGGGACTATTTGATCGATCCAGTTCTGAGATTCTAAACTGTTCTACGATCAGAACTGTTTCCGTTAGCACAAGAACTTCCTGTTCTAGAATTTGCTAAATAATTCGGATGCGCTGAGGAAGTACCAGACCGACTACCGTCTCCCTAGAACTAAAGTCGCATCACACTTCACTTGGACGGAGACCGGTGTCTGCATCTGTCCGCATTAAGTGCTGAAAATGGACAAAAACCAATGTGTGCGGCAATGCATTAACTTCGTGACAATTTGGAGATTACCCAGCAGGAACCCTAACATCGGACGAGCATTGGGATATAGTTATAATGATGTCATGATGATGTCCAGTGAAAATGGGGACAACAGTGTTTTTAAAAGTTTGAATGACTTGGATGAGGATGAATGAACAATCCAAACACAATGTTGCAAATACAACCGCAAGAGATTAGATTTAAAGCAGTTGTGCAGATTAACATCTGTTTGGACAATCTCCAACCACATCCATGGTCCCTTAACGTACTAACAGTGTTCTAATCAGAGATTGGGACGGACACAACAGCTTCCCACACACAGTGTGTGTACAGTATCTCACTCATGCAATCTTAAGCTGGGTTTTTTTCTTCAAATGTCCCAACGTCTGTAACGTTGACCAACCAAACATTACTTCTAGTTCACACATTTAAAAAAAAATATATATATATATATATATCACTGAAAGAAAAGAAAAGAAAAGAAAGAAGAAACTCCATATTTCTTTTTCTTGTGATCTTTGGGAAATTGAGATGGTGAAGATTTCCTGAGGACTTTCCATGAGACTTGTGACAGGAAAAAAATTAAATAAAAGTATGCAATGCTAACATGTTTTTATGATCTTTTAATTCTTTCAATGATTTTGGAATAAAATGCAGTTACATTGATAAGACAGGCAAAAATGATTTTTTTTTTAAAAACATGTTAAGTAAATTAAACCTTACATAGTCATTTACCTTACGTACAGTTACATACAGCTTTATGACTGTAATCAGAAAGGAATCACTCCGGAATAAATAAATATTCAGTGCTAAACACATCAGAGCTAGCAGGCTGAAAAATGCTAGTCATGCCAGTAATATAACTCCCGCTATTTGTATCGTATGGACTGGTAATAAGGATTGCCCTACAAACTTCCGAACGAACCGCCGTCCCTTATACTCTGTCTTATTGAGTTGAGCTGTTGAGTAAAGATTCTCATTTCATTACATCAAAACCTCTTCGCGGAGCGCTGACCCTTTCTTGCACTTCCCTTAAAACACTATCTGTAATATAAATTCACAAAGGAACTCTGACGGAAGAGCGAGCCGTTTCAATCCTCCGTGTAATTAAACCGCAGGGTTTAAGGGTCAGACTAACGAGCTGCTGTTTACCGCCAGGAGGAAAAGCCGCTTCACGGCACTTTATACAGGTGAATAATAATGATGTTTAAAAAATAATAATAATACCTTTAACTCGAATATATATACATTTTTAAAAGTGCAGGCGTATGTGTAATTGTTCTCATTGATCAGTTCCATTTCAGAACAGCGCCCAGAAACCATTAGTGTAGTTGGAGAGGAAATTTTTCTTTCTTCTCTCTCTGTGCTCTCTCTCTCTCTCTCTCTCTCTCTGGCTCTTTCCTCGGTTCTCGCTTTAAAGAGCCGTGCTCTGTATCCTAGCAACAAGGCGCTCTCTCTCTCTCTGTCTCTCTTTTTCTCTCTCCTAGATCTGCAGTGTGTGTAGTGAACAACACAGAATAGGGAAGCATAGTTATCATCCCATTTCCCTCAGATGCCGCTCGCCTGCTCGTATTCACACCATATCCCACTTTCTTCCTGAATTATTCTTCCATCTCGAAATTCTTGTCGTGCTTTGTTACGGTGCTACGATTGTCCTAAAATGGTTCTCAGTAGAACTCTATTCACATCCTCTTGAAATGAAAGATGATGCCCAGGATGGTTACACGCTTTACAGTAATACAGATGTGACTCTGGTTTTTAGAGGATTGCAAAAAAAAAAAAACAAAAAAAAAAAACATGCTTTTATTTATTTCAGAATATGAAATGCTATATCACATCTTTTTTCATGAAGTGGATTTACCAAAAATGAAAGAAAAGGAAAAGCAACAAGAAGCCCGAGGCGGTGTGCTTGGCAAAGATTTGAGTAATGATATATGTGCACAAATATGTTGCTCAGCACTCATTATTATATAGTTAGTATCAGAGGTTGAAAATGCTCAAAGATGTCTTCACACCATGAATCCTCAGTTCTGATTGGTTATCACTCGGAGTTAATAAAAGCGGGGGGGGTGTGGGGGGGGTTGGACCCAGTTTTCCATTTTTGTATCAAAACAAGCCAATTAGATTCAGAGCTGGGCCAGGGACACAAATCCTACACTTGAGTAAAAGTAGAGGAAAAACAAGAGTAAAAGTATTACTCAAGTAAAAGTAGAATCCATGTGTATTTGAGGAATAGTATTAACCTTCATACTGACTTAACTATCAAAAGCACACAGCCTGTAGTAACTCACGTTAGCCTTTTATATAGTTTCAAAAACTCGCTGCAGTATGCAAATACTTCAAATACTACAAACCACTGTGGCTATGCAACGCAAAGCCATGCAGAACTTTAGTTAAGCAAAAGTATGAATACTTCTTGTACTTTTGAGCGGAGTAAAAGTTAAAAAAAAAGTATCCTTTAATTAAACTACTCAAGTAAAGTACAACTATGTGAAATAAGTACGTAAGCACAGTAGAAAGGAAAAGTGCTCAGGTACGAATCATCTCTGATTAGATTTTCCCCATAATGTGACCTCAAACATAAAGATACTCTTCCCATGGGTTGTTGCTCAACTCCGCTGTTCTCTACAGGGGCGTGGCCTCAGGAGTAACTCATTTACATTAGACACTGAAACTGAACTTTCGGAGGGGGGATGAAATGAAATAAAGTTTAAAATATAATAAACTAATTATAGAGTGATAGAATAGAGTGATATTTCAGCTGTAAACAATCTGGGGAAGTTCTGAAAGCTGTGTTAAAGAAATCCTAAAATGTATGACCCTATATACAGTATTTTATACTATTACATGTGTTTTCCTCTAAACGAGGTGTTACTATAGAAACCATAACACTGCATTGGTATTAAGCGAAAGCTTTGCAGCTGAGCTACTTTATAGAAAATGAATTAGCACTTTCTAACCACTCAGAATGCAATAATGTGGAATTAGCTAAAAGTTGTACAAAAAAGGTTAACGTTCTCCTTAGGTACACTGGCAACAGTGGACGCTTCTAACTTCCATGCCTCTAATTTAATTGCATTCTTGCTACAATACACATAATTTCATTACCATATCATTTTCTAATACTTTTCCCAGTCCTGGCTTGTGTCAACCAAGTGGCTGTGTATAAAAACCCAACTGTTCCGAGCCACACTGTGTTCTAACAAAACCTCATCGGGCATGTGGTGGATTTGCCAAGACCCATCAGGCGAGGTTCTGACCCTCCGCTGTGGGGCTTTTTGTGCTCAAACTCTAGCTCGATGACTTCTGGAAACAGGCTTCAGATCTCTCCAAAATTATGAGTGACACTTAAAGTCTCTGCCGCTGACCCACTGAGACAACGTGTCCATTCACGGCGCAGATCAAGATGCGTGTCAAAGATACCGGATGGGGGGGAGACAGGAGTGACCTAGTTCTTATGTATAGAAGGTTAAAAACGTCCAGGCGAGTTTCTGCCTGAGGTAAATGAGCAGCTAGATTTGTGTAGGCTTAAAAAACAGACCGACTATGACCCAGTATTTTTCAGCTTCTGCTTTTTTCATTCCTTTAAACTGCCACACTGTGGGAGTCAAAATGCCTAAAGGTTCTTTGACACACGCCCACAGTGCATTATGCAGTTTGGTACATATTTAAGGCTCCGTTTTGTCCCGAATGTTGTTTTATTTATTACCGGTAGTCATGGTGTAACTTCGGTGAAGACGAGGCAGTGTGTAAAATGTGGTGCGTGGGTTATTCGGGCTAATCGAACAATCATAGTCCGTGGCTTGGGTCAGAACACGGGCATACGGCATGAATCTAGGATTATCCATAATCCTCAATGAGAACACAAACCTGAATCAAAGCATGCAAGTACTGTAAGTCGAACAAGGAATGATGAGAAACCAGGACAACAAGGGAGACCTTGCGACACGGTAATGGAATATTATATATAAAGACAAACTAATCAAGGGATGAACTTAGAACAGGTGTGCAAATTAGGTAGCAGATGAACGATGTTATAGTGCTAATAGGGTGACTTTCTGGGATGTGCGTTGTTTTACACATTCAACATAATTCTACATACCTTATGATACCTTACTGTATAATACATTATATAATGTTATATAATAATAGACTAGAGGGATTCAAGCCAATTGAGATTTTTATGAGAGTAAAGGTTTACTTTATTTTGCTACTGTATGTGTCACTAGTGCTTGGAAACCATCAATGCAGAAAGTATGTTTTTCCCCCCATGAACTCCTTTAATGACCCAAACATGTGGAAATTGCTTGGATTGAGGTCAGGACTGTACGGGGGATGTGGCAATAACTCCCAGCCGAGTTCCTGTAACATGCAAGTGGTGAATGATTGTGAGTGACATTGAGTGTTCATGGGAACGGCTGTATTCGGCCTCGAGCCACCTTGGCCAGGATATTCATGGACATACTGTACGGACATCTTTAAAACATTTGCACCATTCAAATGTTTTACTCTGGCTAAGAATCCCATCACCGTACTGTCTGCACACATCAATCACTGTGATGAGAACACCCTTCATAATATATTATGCCCACTTTTGGATATTTTGGGTGGGGGGGTCTGTCCCCTTCAGGTTCTCCAGGTTGCTTCCACCTCCCCAAAACATGCTGTTAGGTAGACTGGCTGCTCTAAAACACCTCTTGGTGTGAATTAGTCTGCTCATAGTGCCCTAAGATGACCTGGCATCTCACCCAGACTACATTCCCGCTTCACCTCCCACGATTACCAGGATACTAGTTCAAGGCAAGTTATAGTTTCCAGCGTCAGACTTCCACCTATAGATAGACAGTCTGGCACTTTTACAGGAAGTTTCTACTTTAACATGAAGAGGCTGTTTGACTGACATTGCAAACAACCAGCCGTACCAAGTCTTGAGTTATTAATTCATCTTCAGTAAGCTTTTTTTTTTTTTTTATCCTGCCCAGGATTCTGGTGAGCCTTTTTGAGAAAAAGGAGACATTTCGTCAGTATAAAAGTCAGTAAAAATAGTGAAGAAGGTTGGAATCATCAAGTTGCTGTTGTAACTGGACATGTTATGACATTTCTAGGATTTCCAGAACAAATCTCAGCAGTTGACTCCATAATTACTTCAAATTATTTCCAATTATTTCCTTCTGCATAATTGTCTGAAATTTTAGCCAAGGCTAATTTGATCAATGGAGGAGAGAATTACTTTAACTTACTTTTTTATACACTGTCTATGCAGATGAGAACTGTCTTTGGTCTCCTACCACACCAGTCACCAAATGGAGCATCAACCTGACCTAATACAGTGTCAGCCTGTTCAACATCACATGACTGTAGTCCAGCAATTCTTGTATGTTTGGTGGAACATTCACCAGCAGATCTTCCGCGGCAGTCAATCACATGCATGTACATGAATAATTTAGTTTGAGGCAGCTCATCGGACCCGAAGCTAGCTGCAGGGCTTGAGACATTAGGTCAGGAAAGGGGAGAGTTTCCACCGACATCATATATTTTTCATTTTATTTACCCTCTCGGTTCAGATAAGTCAACGGAGAGAAAACAAAAAGCGGAAAACCTAAAAGAGACAGATGCACAAGGGCATCATTCATTCTTTATTGTCATGGTTTTCCAATTGTCTCGTGGTTCTCTAGCTGAGGTTGGTAACATCGCTACAAACCAAAAATCTCCCACTTCAAAAAGTTTGCTGTAATTGCCCATATCTCTACCTCTCTTTGTTCTATGTCATATGTCCATAAAACACCATTCCCACCTCCACCTGGCATTTCCTGATTCCTTATATGGTAATACTTACAACACTCCATGCCCAGATAAACATGCATTCAAATGTTACACTTTAACCGTTTTCTTAAAGCAGAAAATGCTAATGTGCTTCCTTTCATCTGTCTGTCTCCGGGTCTCCATGTGATTTATATATTAATGACTTTTATTCTTTTGTTGTACAGTCAAAAGTTTGGACACACCTTCAAATGAAATTATTTTTGTTTTGTGATTTCTTTCCTAGAATAATACTGGATTTTTGTTTTATTTATTTCAAAACTATGAAACAACACATATTGCATTATGTAATTAAGTAACAACAACAGCAACAGTCAGTTGTTATTTTAAGACATGTACAGTCCTGCAAGAACAGTATCATGTCAAGTGCATTTGTATGAGGCGCCGTATAGGGCTTAAATCAAACTTCACTCATGCACACATATACAGTATGAAACACTCACACATACATATATACTACTAACTGCTCAAACAACTACATATGAAATGCGTGCACACACACACATACATACTCTCCGCGCACACACACATACATACTCTCCGCGCACACACATATACATACTCTCCGCGCACACACACATACATACTCTCCGCGCACACACACATACATACTCTCCGCGCACACACACATACATACTCTCCGCGCACACACAGATACATACTCTCCGCGCACACACACATACATACTCTCCGCGCACACACACAAACATACTCTCCGCACACACACACATACATACTTTACGCACAAACACACACATACATACTTTCCGCACACACATACAAACTCTTCACGTACATACACCTATGAGATTCTCAGTGTAACCGGAAGGCGTTTCAGGGTAAAAGGAAGTCATTTCAGTGTAGACGGACTTTTCACGTCTCATAGGCGTGCGTGCACGGAAAGTATGTATGTGTGCGTGCGCGCGCATTTCATATGTAGTTGTTTGAGCAGTTAGTAGTATACAGTGGTGTGAAAAACTATTTGCCCCCTTCCTGATTTCTTATTCTTTTGCATGTTTGTCACACTTAAATGTTT
>JAQQZT010000037.1:2412466-2423671 GCA_030068275.1 Clarias platycephalus | reverse complement strand
AGAGCCGTTATGAAGCTTCACAGAGCAGAAGTAGCAGATATACATCTCAATATCAACTGTTCAAAGGAGATTATTGTAGATTTTAGATAAACGCCTTCAGTATTGTTTTATAGTGTAGAGAGAAATAAACATCAGGAAACACCATGGCGTTAGAAGGGGTGTCCAAACTTTTGATTGGTAGTGGTAGTGTATACAGTATGTGATGACAAATATCATAACTTATTGCTTGCAGATACAAATGATACTAATGAGAAGAGGCTGATCAAAGTCTCTACAGCTATAATCTGGCTGAGTGAGATTGGAAAGTGATGTGCACTGATAGCTCACTTTAACATGGTGCTGGTAATAAGGACAGAATTTATTTTATTCCTACCATGAATTTATTTGCTACCATGCCAGGAGTTTGTTTAAATTGTATTTAGATATAAAGAACGATAAAATAAAGAGTGTGAGTTGGCAGGAGAGGGATTAAAAGGTCTCACACTCACCTTTACACTTTGTATTAAATAATCTTAATTAACGTGTTGATGACGTGTAAAGGAAAACCAAATAGACAAGCGTCTTGTGTTGTGTATTAGGCTGTCGCTTCAGCTTATGAAACAAGTTGGTGTCTCATCTTACTTACTTCACATCAGAACATTTACAAAACTGAGCAGGTTGCCAATTTACAGCTTTAGCTCTGACACTGGAGACTCTTTCCATAAATGTTAAATTATGTGTATAATAAAGTAACAAGCCCCTGTTACTATATAAATGATAACGTATTCAAATGTGTGTGTTAATAATAAAGCCCTTAATTAACTCTGAACTACTTTTCCAGATAATCACTGAGCACCTTCTGACCAATCAGAATCAAGAACTCAGCAACGCTCGGATTAAACAGCAGATGGCAAAATGAGGATGCTGGAAATGAAGCCTTGACGTCATGCCACCGTGATCGGGAAATTCCCACGAGTCAGGATTGATGCTGTGAAATGTTTTAATTATATTTCTAGTCTTTCACATATTCAATGGGTTATGCTCGTACGGTATAAATCTTATACTAAGTCTGAGACTGAACTGTCAAACACGTTCGCTTCTCTGTAATAGAGGGAGTAAGTCATTAAATGTGAAAGAGGAACTTCAATTATGGAACTGTTGTACCTTGGAAAAAGTATACATATTAAAGCGGCTTTAATCTGTCCAAAGTGTGAAGGAGCGTGAAGAGAGATCTTTTTTTTAACACTCCTGCCTTGTTTCTTCTTTTTTTTTTGTCCATGTTAAAAGCAGATGTTAAAGTCTATTTATATCGTTCTAAAACACGGAGCCACCTGCGGTCCTGTCTCAAACCTCAACCATCATTTCTAATCTTGTTGCCTCTGTCTGGATTCTGCTCTCAGGCTCAAGAGCAGCATTAAAAGGACTACTAAGTGATCTCAGATTACACTCGTAATAATATGGCTTCTTAGCCTCTTAAAGGGGTTCTGTTTAAAGCATGGAACGATTCATTGTCTTGTTCCACCAAATGAACAAAGCGAGGAACCTTTACATTTATTTTTTCTAAACTCTTAAGGAAAAAGAGAAGAATCCTCGATGGTTTGTTGGATATGCCTTCTATGCTTCCTAAAGGGGTTCTACTTGAATGTCTATCAGATATCGGAACACTTGTAGGACCTTCAAGGTTCTTTACAGAACCAAAATTGCCTCTTCTTTTTCCAAAGCAGGATTATCTGCTAGGTCCATTAGGGATCTACGGAACCCAACAACAGACGAATCAATTTTTGTGGAAGAAAATAATTTTAGCTCAGCCCTCTTAGCTCAGAACTCTTAAACCTACGAGAAGATAGATTGTAAAATGTGCAGGACAGGAAGCTCCTCCAGGACCAGGGCTGAGAACATGGAGGACCCTCCTGTCCTGCACCTTTTACCGGTTTCCCCACTCTATCACACCATCTCCGGGTACAAAAGGTTGTTGATTAGCTAATTGGTTAAATCAGGTGTACTAAAATGCTTAGGGTAGGGGCTCCACCCAGACCCGTCTTGAGAACCACTGTTTTAAAGCTTCAGTGTAGAACAATCCTGCTGGGTTTTTCTTTCTTTCTTTTTTTTAGAGTGTTCCAATGTATTAGATTAATAGCATTTTCTCATCATGGGCTCTACTTGGATCATTTCCTGATGGAAAAACTTTCTGTGATGGGTACTACATACTGTAGACACTTTAAGAGTTCCTGCAACTCTTAAAGGTTCTAAATTGTCTACCATGAGTACGCTGGTGCTTGAGGAAAATGGGACGGCGGCACTTGATGGGCTCTCACAGTGATGGAACTGGAAATTGTGTTTCGATAGCATGAAGAACTACATGTGTGACCGTGAAAGTGTTCTGAATGGGATTTTAGTTCCATCTGTGGACATTTTAGACCAAAGACCTAACCTTCATGGAGTAACTGAGACATTTGAAACTGGCTCTACAGTATACTGTAGAACCAAGCCTGAAACAAATCGACATAATCTAGCCTACTCTCAATTTCTTTTTTCTTCATCCCTAGTTATTACATTTGTATGAGGCCAGGCCGAGCTGAATTCATCCCCTTGGGCTGAGTGTAAGACTCTATTTAGAAAACCTGGACATTAACCTTTATATTTTAAGCTTGATGCATTCCCACTCTTTTGCAACATGGGATCTGAAAACACAATACAATACAATAAAAATGCAATTCCCTAAGTGTTTATGTACCAGAAGCAGTTTTGCAACATAAGAAGTAGATTTTCTTATCAGATATTGCACTGTTATACGCAGGAAGGATCGAAAGTGGATGATCTGATACACTAGAAGATAGACAGCAGCACCACGGCTGGACATCTTCATTCCTGGACATTGGAGTTCCTAGCTGTATACTGTATTTTATTGAAATGATCTATATACAGTATGTACTTACCCTGCCTGGTGTCAAATGCTTGTTTGCCTGTTTTTCTTTTTTGTGCCTGTTCTTATGAATTGTATATCTATCAATGAATTCATTTAAATATTTTTCTATTCATTTATTATTCATAACTTTTTCTTTTACCACGAAATGTCACTTGCTGCAGAAAACGGCGTTAAAAATTGCACATCTAACCCGGACCAAAGACCTAATTTCTCACCGTAACAGTTGAGTGAGAGAGCAGTTTAATGGTTCTTTGCTTTAAATATACCTTCAGTGGGGAACATTTTAATGGATATGTATGCAGGTTAGATCTTCGATTGGGTTGTGTGTGAACAGGGAAACACTTCAAGGTTCGTTTGTCCCTCTGAGAAACATTTTAATGTTCCATGTGGAACCTTAAACATTTCTATCAGAAACACGTACACATAATTATACAGGACATCCTTAAGAACCCTTTAATTTAAGATAATCCTTTTTTTTTCCAAAGGGAGACATTGCTGTCAGAAAGGGTTCCACTGGAAGCTATGTATCTGTAATTATTTAATGAACCTTTAAAAAATGGTTCTATGTAGACCCACACAACAACATTTGAAATAGCAAAAAGAACCCATATCCAACAACAGAACCCATAAAGAAACACTTGCGTTTACTTTCTTACACTCTTAATAAAACAAAGATGCAAGGAAGGTTGTTACTTTTAATAATGCTGTAGAAGAATATTTTATTTTTTCTTCAAAACAGATTTTTTTTTAAGAACCCTTTTAAGGTAAGTGTGCCTCTCATTTCATTGGTCATTATTTTCTAAATGCCTACAACATTGGAGCCATTTAGCATTAAGTCTTGCTACACTGTTATTCAAAAATGTTCCTTGAGGGTCCTTTATGGATTTATAAGCCTACAAAATGGGTACTACATCGAACCCTTTTTTATAGGAAAACACTGAGAGGCTTCTACACTTTAAGTATGTTGTTCATGCTTGAGGTGCTAGAAAACATATGTTAAACTACATTCTAAAAAAAAAATTAGAATTATTTTTTAAATAATATTAATATACATTTAAAAAATATATTTTTAGAAATTTATTTTAATTGTCATACAGTGTGTAGCACGGTGGCTTAGTGGGTAGCACTGTCGCCTTGCTCCTCCAGGGTCCGGCGCCTTGTCCAGGGTGTACCCCGCCTTTCCTGGGATATGCTTCAGACCCCCTGCGACCCTATATACAGGATTAAGCGGTATAGACAACGACTGAGTGAGTATTATATAGTATGTATATATAGCAATCAGTTAGAGGACCAATTGTAAGATTGCAAATTAGTCATCTAGAGTTATCTACTGGATCTTTTCTACTTCCTTCAATTTAAAGAATCTTTTGGGGCCAGGTGTAGCTCAGTGGTTAAGGCATTGGACTACGGTTCGGAAGATCCCAGGTTCAAACCCCGCAACCACCAAGTTGCCACTGTTGGGCCCTTGAGCAAGGCCCTTAACCCTCAACTGCTCAGATGTGTAATGAGATAAAAAAATAAAAAGTAAGTCACTCTGGATAAGAGCGTCTGCCAAATGCCTAAATGTAAATCTTCTACTTAAGAAAAAGAGGAACTGCACTAACTTCTTCATGGCGTCTGTGCATAGTTACATTTCCCTTGCTTTCTAAATGTCTTCATGCCAATGCCTCGTACGGACTGGCGAGAGTTCTTTAGAGTTCTTTACACGTAAAAAATTGGTTTCCAAGACTTCTTCAGGGATCCATTGGCTATTTAAGCATTTATAACTTTTAAAATTGATTCTATGTGGAACTGATATGAACTCATGGACCTTCAGTGGTCCATCTTAGATTACTTGATATATGGGCAGACAATCTATAGTATACATTTAAAGAGCTATTGTCTTTCATCTATTAATGTACAGTGGAACCTTGGATTACGTGCATAATTCATTACGGAAGCAGGCTTGTATTCCAAAACACTCGTAAACCAAATCAAACATTCCCATAAGAAATAATAAAAACTCTAATTATTCGTTCCACAGCCCAAAAAAATAAATACATAAAAATAATTAACACTAAATATAAAGTAAAAATAAAACAAATACAGTAAACCTGCATTTTAGCTTGAACAAGTAAAAATAAATCCAGACAGTGTTTCCATGTGTGTTTCATGCTGTGTGTGTGTGTGTGTGTGTGCGTGTGTGTGTGTGTGTGTGTGTGTGTGTGTGAAGCTAAAGTAAGCTCCCCTCTCCTTCTTCTCATCGTACACAGTTACCCTTCCTCCACTCTTTTCACACACGCGCGCACACAACAGAAACACTGTTTTATCGGAACAATAAACAGGAAATCTCTCTAATGACACACGATTGAGCGACACACTAACGGAATCACTGCTGTAAAGTAAAACAAATTAACCTGCACTTCACCTTTGAAAAGAATCGCTACAGAGCAGTGTTTCTGTGTGGAGCAGAGAGAACGTGCACACACGCATACAGACACAAAATAAAATATGTTTTACACACACACACGTGGTCACAGTGTTGTAGTAAACAGAACACGCGTGCACGGATGTTGATTATACCAGGGGATATATCAGGGGAGACGATTACCCACAATTCCGCAGCGCAAGAGAGAGAGAAAAACCGTTGGCACTCGGCGTCAAAACAAGAAGCGCATGCGTGATACATGGTACTCGGTACTCGTAAACCAAGATTTGTTCATTTTCCAAGTCAAAATTTATTTAAAATCTTTGCCCGTCTTGCAGAACACTCGTAAACCGCGGTACTCGTAATCCGAGGTTTCACTGTACTAGAGAAAATGTAATGTTTTCAATATGGAATCTGCGGACAGTTAGGTTCTTTGCTTTGAAAATCCTTTCCATCCAAAGCCTTGGAACGTTCTCTGAAAGGTAAACACTTTACTACATAGAACCTTTAAATGTAGTTCAACACTTATGGTAAATGGGTTTTTAATGGTTCCTCCAAAGATTCACTGGAAGATTAGGGATTTATCATTTCCAAATAGGAGTTAATTTAGAAAGGTGGGATAATAGTTAGCACTGTGGCTTCGCACCTCCAGGGTTGAGCGTTTGAGTCCCGTCTTTGGGTTTGCATGGTGGGTTTCCTCCACAGTCCAAAGACATGCCTTCCCTTGAGTTCCTAAGGTTATGCTCCAGGGTTCCTGTGACCCTGTACTGGATAAAAGATATAAAGAATGAGTGAGTGAGAGTTCATTTAGAAACCATAAATGTACTGGAAAGACTCAAACTATCCACATATGGGTTTTGTGGTTAGTAAGATTTTCTTCAGTTTCTAATTGCCTTTAATCTAAACCCTTGGGAACCTCTCTGAAAGACTGTCGAGTTCTGAATGCAAAGTTTAAAGGTTCGCCAGATGGACCAAAAGGACTTGTTCAAGGGTTTCTTAGGAATTAATTGAACTTCTGAAAAGAAAACTTTTGTAATAAAGATTTGCTCTAGTCCTCGACATGGAACTTTTAAGGATTTCTCAGAGTGACAAGCCTTAAGCGATCTACAGTAAGCTGTCTAAGAGTGCACCATTCATGGCCAGTGCACCTAGCTCTCCTTGATGCCTATGAAGTGAACTGTGTTGGAAAATAATTCTCTAATTTCATTCTAAGTACTCTTTTCTCTCAAATAAAAAGAAGAATGATATAAATAATACAGAACCCACTGAAGGGGATTGTATGAAATTTTGAGAGTTTCTTCTTTTGATGAGTGGACCGTTCTCAACTTTCCTGACTATGTCAGCTACTGTACAACTGCTTTACAGCATCCTGCTACGATGCTTAAACAGGAGTTATTTAGAGATGCCACAGCTTTACTTCAAGAGTTAGCATGTCACATGTCAGCGTTTTGCTGTTGAGTGTGCAATTTGAATCACACTCATCGACCATGTTGCACTTGTCTCTCTATGAACTTGCTTCTTGTTTTTTTTTTTATTATTCTGATTTTATTTCCATAGTTTATAATTTACTTTTGTTCTATAAGGATCCTTAATGGACTAACCAGGAAAACTCTGATACAGTACAACATAAAGAAAAAAAAATAAAAGATGCATGCTTGTTTTTCCTTCAAGTCTTTTTAAACAAAGAAATTCTGATGGACAGACAGGTGGACTGATCTCCATACATGAAGGAACATTCATAAATATGCAAGTCATACAACATATGTTACAGAACGTCTGTCCGTCCAAACGTATGCAAACACATATGTTATGGCACATTCGTCCATATGTACACTATGGAATGTATGCTATGCAACATCTGGAATCATGGTCGATCGGACATCTATATAGAACATCTGTCCATCCTTAAAATGTTATAGAAGGTCCATCCGTGTATAAGTACCTTGTGGCACAGGCACTGTGTATGTGTGTGTGTGTGTGTGTGTGTGTGTGTGTGAATCTAAAGTAAGCTCCCTTCTCCCCCTTCTCGTCTCATGGAACTTCTGCATGTGCTTCATGGAACATATGTTTTGGAATGTCCTTCTGTACACGTGTGTATCTTATGGAATGCCCAAGAAACAAGAACAACTGTTCTCACTTTTGATATAGCAATTATGAACAGTTCCTTCACTTTCTCACTCTCACTGTCTCTCTCTCTTTCTCTTGAGATCAATAAAGCAAGAAATGCAGTTTGTCTTCTCACTAAGAAACTGCAAAAAAAGCATAATCGCCTCTGTCCTGAAGATGTCAGGAAATATGAACTTACAGCGTTACCTAAGAATGTTACAAACCGCTGACACTGGAGACTCCTTCCACGAATGTTCAGTAAAAAGATTTCCTCATGTCAGTGAATTCTCACATACTTTTTAATTCATTTATGTGGCATGTTTGTAGTGCAAATTCCCACAAATGCACTTTTACAATAGAAACCATATTGGGTTATAACAGGACTTTTATCGGCGCTTCTGCTATGGACCATGAGCGTATGACTCAATTAAAGCATTTTTGTTAGCGCTTGTCTCAAAAAAAGCAAATTGTAGTTTAAATTATCATCATTAAGTGACACTGTGCCCAGTGAAATAATTGTAGTAAGTCCAATAATTGTTTTTTATAGACTCAGGTCACTTTATAGTCACCAAGGACATCGGTGGTGGCCACGATTGTTTTGTTGCAGCTTGGAGGTCTTTATCATGATGACAGCATGTCTGGTGTTTCTCTCTATAATCATCCACTCAGGGCAAAGTGCATTCCCGAGTTCATTTTTTTCTTCTTATGAAGTGGAAATGACAACAAAAGAAAAATATCTCAATGCAAGAGAAGAACGACATGAACTAGAGGCTCCCAGCAATCAAGCCTAAATTATATTTTAAAAAAAATTTAAAAACAATAATAAGATAAAATATATAGAGATACAGACTGCATGAGAGATTTTTTTTCAAGGCTAATTGACTAACCGGGTAAGAGAAGAAAATTCCAGCTTTCGCACTGTTACATTCACAGAGACCTTAGAGTCTTTGTTTGAGCTGAAGTTAACTCAATTGGACGTTTTCCTTTTGAGATTAAGCCAATTTGACAGCAGCGAATATAAATAGAGAGGGAAGAGTAGCTGAAGAGGGGAATAGGTGTGAAGGGAAAGTGTGCGTTCATTTGAAGAGGACTCAATCCCTTTCTTTTTTTTTTTTTAAAGAAACAAGATATTAATTCAAAGATTACGTCCAGATAAAAAGGTAAGGGGAAAAAATAAGGAGGAGGAGGAAGAGTAGGAGGAGTTGTACATTCCAGATGTACAAGTGTATATATTAATATCAATAGTGCCACCTAGTGCTATATGATACTGTAACGAGTCATATACAGTATATATATAGTTGTAGAAAAGCTGGGTTTTCATAGACTGGGTCACATATATACTGTATACCTGCTATTTCATTAGTTTTTTTTTTTAACAGAACTGGCTTAGTTCTTCATGGCACACATTGAACAAGGTGCTGGGAAAATTCCTTAGAGATTTTGGTCCATATAAAGTGACCTCATTGTCATGTTCAAGAAAACAGGATGAAATGATTTTAGCTTTGTGACATCCTTGTGCTCATAAAGGGATGGACACAATCAGCAACAATACTCCCAGTACTCCCAATTCTCCCCCACACCATTACACCTCCACCACCTGCCTGTACTGCTGATACAAGGCAGGACGGATCCATGCTTTTATGTTGTTTATCCAAATTCTGACCCACCCATCCGAAAGTCACAGCAGAAATCGAAGCTCATCAGATCAGGCAACGTTTTTAAAATCTTTTATTGTCTCATGTTGATGAGCCCATGTCAGTTGTAGCTTCAGTTTCCTAATGTTACCGGACAGGAGCGGCACCTGGTGTGGTCTTCTGCTGCTGTAGTCCATATGCTTCAAGGTTTGACGTGTTGTCTGTTCGGAGATCCTCTTTGGCCTACTGTACCTCTGTTGTAACAAAATGTTATTAGTGTTACACTTCACTTTCTATCAACTCGAACCAGTCTGCCCATTCTCCTCTGACCTCTGGCATCAACATGCCATTTTTGCCCAAAGAACTTCCCTCATTGGATAGTTTCTTTTTTTTATTTTAATCTTCTCTGTAAATCCTAGAGATGGTTGTTTGGGTAAATTCAGCTTTGGAAATACTCAGACCAGCCCATCTGGCACCAACAACTATGCTGAAGTTCAAAGTTACTTAAATCAACTTTCTTCCCTATTCCGATCTTCGGTTTGGACCACGTCTACATGCCTAAATGCTTGTCTACTGCCTTGTGATTGACTTAATAGATATTTGTTGGAGAAAGCAGTTGAACAGGTGTACTTAATGAAGTGGCTGATGATGTATATACTTTGCATATATGCATATGTGCAGTGTATACTGTTTATATACTGTATATTATGCACATATACATATATACTCAAACATATTTGTATTCCTTTTTATCCATTTATGTTGTAAGAAAAATCCACTTGAAGTAATTGGATGGAGAATATGCCTTATGATAAAATAAATAAGGACACCAGGCGCGTATTTACGGCATTCATCGAGTGAGATTCAGTGGCTGTTTTTCATCTATTTCAAAGCGCAGTCACGATAATGGCGTCTTCCGAAATGGCATGTCATCTCGAACAACCTTGCATCCTCATTACAGACTGTGCTGCTCCCTCTTGATGTTCCTTTTCATATTTTCAGAGTTTTTTTCCGCGAAGGCCCGACTCGAAACACGCCGTGCACTCTTAATAAATCAGTAGGATAATTTGATGAAGTATCAGAATTTTTTTTATCATTTCGTATAAGGGCAGCTAAGACATGTAGTTTATATAAATAAGTCATTTTTAAGTTGATACATTAGCTCTTCTGTCATTCACAGGAATGTGTATAGCGGACATTCCTTATACACTAATGTGGATTTTTTTTATGGAAGGAGTCTCCAGTGTTAGTGTTAGAAGTAAAGCTTATAAAAGCTTAAGAGAAATTTTGTGATTTTTTTTTTTATCACTATGAGGGGAAATAGTGAGGTTAGTGAGGGAATTAACATTTATTGTTGCTATAATGTAAATTAAAATTTACTTTAACAAACTTGCTTCTTGAACTTCCTGCATCATCGAATCTAACTATTAAAAATAATCCATACATAATCAGAAGAATCCTTTATCGCACTGGATAATAATAAATGCAATTGTGATAGGTTAAAAGTAACTAAGTACATTTTCTACATTACTGTACTTAAGTACATATTTCATATATCTTTACCATCTGTCTTATTATTGGATACTTTTTCTCCACTACATCTTACAACAAATATCTGTACTTTCTACTTCACTACATTTTTTTCATGACATTGTGTTACTGTACAGTGTGTAGTATTTGAAGTGGTGAATGCTGACTATTATATGTAACTGATGATTTGCCTTCCCTCTGTGTAGACGTTAAATCGCGTAGCAGGTGTTTGAAATCAGAAGTGGTGCTGGTTGAAGACATCAATGGAAACACACGCATTCACACGCAGGAAACTCTCGCCTTTATGGCACCCCTCCCACCCCCTCCTCCTCTCGGCTTCACACATACATACAGACACACACACATACTCTCTGCCTTACACAGAAACTCCGGTCTGTCGCGATTCTTTTCAAAAGTAAAGTGCAGGTACTTTTTTTTTTTCTTCTTTACAGCAGTGATTCAGTATGCGCTCATGCAAGTGTGATTAATGATGTTCCTTGCTAATTTTTCAGATAAAACATTATCTCCGTTAATGTGTGTGTGTGTGTGTGTGTGTGTGTGTGTGTGTGTGTGTGTGTGTGTGTGTGTGGGTGGACACACACACCCCCACACACACACACACA
>JAQQZT010000037.1:2352847-2374765 GCA_030068275.1 Clarias platycephalus | reverse complement strand
CAACCTCAAATAATAATAATAATAATAATAATAATAATAATAATAATATCACTGATTACATTAAAGATCAGCAGATTGTTTTCAGCGTTAACTTTTTAACTGATACTTATGCTAATACTATATATTACATCCACACAGAGAGTTTTATATCTTAACATGCGCTATTAGACGACTTTGGTTTTCCAGAATCTGTAAGACATTTAACGGCTTTGTCTTCCTGAGGGTGTGAAAACTTATGCGCTTGACTAAAGCTGCAATACCATCCTCAGTCATCCTAAGTCCGAGTCTGGGAATAAAAATACACAGTAGTAAAAACAACAACAAGAGCAGCAACCTGGGTGTTGTGACTCAGAGTCGGTCCTCCTGGCTGTGATAGAGGCCTCTGAAGCAGTGTGAATTTGGCAGAGGACGGCGTGTATGCGGAGGACAGGCTTTGGCTTGCTGAGCTCGTGTGGGTCTGCGTCCCTGCAGGACTGAGAGCTAGCTCTGGGGGGGATGTCCAAACTCCATCTGGCTCAACAGCTCAGAGCCCTTCATGGCTAACAGAAAAGGCCCCTCCAAATGTGTACTCTGTCAGCCATTTGTTGGAATTTGGGAATGAAACAGAAGGATCAAAGAAAATCCATGTACCCTTTTTTGTTATTATTATTATTATTATTATCATCATCATCCTTCACCATTCCCCTGTCGCAAAATGCAATTCCGTGCAATTGTAGTTCTTTTGAAATGGTTATGCTGTGTGTCATCAGACTCTGTACGAATCACAAAGCGTACAATCTTCCATACAAAGCACACAGCAGCCTGAAGTGATTACACGCAGCTCCTAGCCAAAAGGCGTGACATTAGAGTGCCATCTAGTGGAAAGAATCTAAAGCTCAGCAAGAAAAAGGAAAGAAAATGGGTTTAAAGAATGCAGGAGAAAAATAAATAAATAAAGACACAGTCAGAGCTTTTTATGTCTGCTGTAAGGGTGCCGGTAATTGAAATTATATGCAGCGCTATGATGCAAGTGAGTGCAAACGTTTGACTCAAATCAAACCGGGCTGAAATGTCTGGTGAATGAATGTAAAAGCGATTTGGCATTTACAGGAGACTTCAGGCGCAGTACGGTGATGAGACTCTTAGCCGCAGTAAAACTTTTGATTAGTGCAAACGTTTTTAAAGAAGGCTGTTCTTGGGAGGCCGGCATTTCAGGCGTGAATCAGACAGGAAGTCAAATCGTGGCTCAGGCGTACTGAATAAACTTTCTACCCTGATGGTGCCAAAGCACTCGTGCAACACTGGGAGAAGTGCATTAGTGTAGCAGGAGATTATATAGAGTCAAATAAAGGGAGTTTTTACTCTCAGGACTGAGTTCTGGTATTTTGTACGATCAAAAGTCCTGGGGGTTTTTTGGAGTAAAAAGGCAGTTACAATGATGAAGAGTTAGAAGAAACATTCAATATGGGTCTCCAAAGATGGGTCTCCAGATCGAATCACAAGTCAGAGTTTATTCCTAGAAAGCAGTGGACCTCGTGACGAACACCAGGAAGAAGCGAACTGCTTGTGCAAAGGGACACACTTCAGGGAAGTAGTTACGGAGAAGAGAGGACAAAGCAGCACTTCAGTTCCTCAGTGATTAAACGGAGCTGTACAGTCGAGCCAGTGTTCGGCCAAATAATGCTCCCTCTCAAAAAAGTGCTCCCGTAGGCTGACATCAATAACCTCGCACTACCCTATCGAAAATAACAGTAAGTGCAGTATGCTTGTAAGATACTTTGTTAAGGGGTAGCATATCCTGATGGACAAATATGTAGCATGGACTGGCAGAACATCGGCAGCCATAACGTGTGTATCCTTTTTTTGATTTTGATCAGTTTTTATGTCACTGGCGTTTGGCACTCAAGGCACATTTCCTGGCGCTTAATCGCACTGTTGGCAATGTAGCTTGATTTTGCTTATCGTACGTGTTAGCGGGAAAATACATGGTTAGAAATGAACAGCTTTGTATTTACAGCATTTGGCAGACGCCCTTATGTTTTTTTTTTTTTGTTTTTTTTTTCATTTTACATCTGAGCAGTTGAGGTTTAAGGGCCTTGCTCAAGGGTCCAACAGTGGAAACAGTGTGGTTCTGGGGTTTGAACTTGGGACCTTCTGGTCAGGAGCCCGACACCACTGAGCTACCCTGCCCTTCTTCTTGAACAAAAAAACTAATCAGAATTTTTAAGCTTTGAAAACTAGAATGTGACCTGTTGAGTGCAGTGGAGATTCTGCCAGGAGCAACAGTTGGGCGATCAGCAGCGTCACGGTCGTGCAGGATCGGCCACATGTGGAAGCAAATGGCTGCCAGGGAAAAAACTATTTTTAAACACGTTTTTAAACGTTTCAAAGTGATCTTTTCACATTTATTTCAAGATATTTTGCCATTACTGTAGATCATGGACATTCCTTATCAGGGAATAACATTTACAGTACAATAACAAAGATAATGTTAGAGCCATAAAGAACCAAGTGATCTCTAATATTTTTCTATAATATTATTTGTATTAAGAATGGTTGTTATTGTTAATTGATATATTTTACATATTCTGTAATATTTGTATTGCATACTTTTCATCGGTTGATTTTAGTCTCATACGTAATACGTATACGTGGGGTCCGTAGAAGAAGAAGAAGAAGAAGGAAGGGGCTTGGTGTTAGACAGTTTTTTGACCGTTCTTTGTCGTTTACTTTGAAAAGTAAACTTTTACAAGACAAGTTTGTGGTTTTTACGCGTCAAATCCTTTGTGCCGATCCCCTACGGAAATGGCGGAGAACCGAAACGAGTAGATCGCCATTACAGATAATTTCATGGTTTTATGTTATAACATGAAAATATCTCGTTAAAACTTGGTGTAATAATGAACTTATAATAAACATAAAATGTGAAACTATTTATTTTTGTTAAATATTATTCTGTGACAGTAGTCCACTTCCGTGGTAAGGTACAAAAAAAAAAAAAAAAAAATCCTGAATCGATCCGTGTCTTGCTCGCTCACTCTATAAATAGGTCTATAAAATGTGCATGTGTTGCACTTGGACATTAGCATAGGGTACAAGTGGAGACCGGTTCTAGTGTGTACTATGTTTACTACAGGATGTTATTGAGGTATTATTTACTGTTAAATGTTTGTAAACCTGATAGAACTATCATGCATATTCATAAAATAACCAGAATGATGATGAGCAAAATAGTATTATTATTATTTATTATTATTATTATTATTATTTATTTTTATTTATTTATTATTATTATTATTTTATTTTATTATTATTATTATTATTATTATTATTATTATTATTATTATTATTTTATCATTCTATTTATAGTAGGATTGTGTTTTGGGGTTTACTGAGCCATGTGTTTGAGTGTAATGATGCATTGCAATAGGAAAAGTGACTAAGTTGTTCATGCAAGTGTGTGATTCATTTAATGGAAATCAGCATTTTAATAATTAACCATCTGATGCAATTGCACTGTTTGTACACCAGACGTCCCAATATGTCTAACCCTTAGAGTCAGTTTCCTTGTACAGTACTGGGAACCATCAATGAGTCTGAAATGACTAATAACACTGGATCACATTGTATATGGATACACACGCTAAGCTATAACCCTTCATTAGGTTTTAAACAACTCCGGCCACCGCCGTGATCTACAGTGCCTGAAAAAGAGGCTGTGACAGGGAGGCATTTTAGCTGCTTTGGAGCTCTAGCTCAAGTTAAAATAAAGCCTGGGGTGCTGCTAGGGTGGCCACTGGGGTGCTGCTAGGGTGGCCACTGGGGTGCTGCTAGGGTGGCCACTGGGGTGCCTTCAGAATAGAGCAAACGTGATAAAATGTCCTTTAAAGTGCCTCTGCAGGAGTGAAAAAGTTGGCCTCTATGATGGTCCACAGTAGAGTTTAAACAGGATCCATCGGCCTCTTAGGTGCCCCGACAGTGGTGTAGTCATGACAAAGTGCCTTTTAAAGTATAGCAAACATGATAAGGTGCCCTGTAAGGTGCCCCTAACATGATAATGCCCTCTAAGTGGAGCCCTATAGTGGAGCAAACAAGATATAGTGGCTTGTCAGGTGGACCCACAGTGGAGAAGACATATCGAGTTGCCCTGTAAGTTACCCCACAGCAGAGCAAATCTGATTATCTGCCCTTTAAGTAGCCCCCACTGTAATGGAAACCCAGTAAAGTGCCATCAAGGGGTCTGAACAAAGGATGACAGATAGCAAAGCTCTGTAATGGCTGTTAGTTATGAGTGAACGAGGAAGCGCCCGGAGACTGTGGCCAAAAGTTTGCATACCCTCAACATAATCATGAATGTCAAGGCAGTGTTGGGTTTACAGTGACGTCTTCAAACTGGTCTTTTACAGGGGCAGAATCACTGTCCAGCATCCATCTTTTATACAGAAAAACCCTGAGAATTAGCAACACAAGGGTCAAAATTATGCATACAGGCTCATAAATATACACACCCACTTAGATTTTCAACTCTGTGATGCTGAGAGTCCCAGAAATGTCTCTTAATTTGCCACGCCCATGGCCTTCCTATTGGTGATCCTGATCAACTTCTGCATCAGAAGCGTCTCTGTGAAAACATTATAGGGACAGTAAAACGGGGGGGGGGGGGGAGGGAGTAGAAGTCAGGACCGTCTCTCAGCACAGAATCGGTTTATACAATAGTGTGTAAGTACAAGTTGTTGGCAGGTGGAGCCATTTTCCAGCCAAGGTCTGGAGGAAAACCCAAACTGACAGCTGAGAGGAAGTTGGTTCTGATGAACAGGAACAAATGAGGAACCATCAAGGCACAGGCATGCCAAGCTGCTGGAACACCAGTATCAAAGTCTACAGTTAATCAAGTTATATATCAACATGCACAAAAAAAAAAAACTCCAATCCAAACAGAAACTCCTGCTCCAAAATCCACACCTCCAAGTTTGAACGAACCACAAAATCCTCCTGGAGAACAGTTTTGATCAGAGCTACAGTATGTTTGGAGTAATTTGACCTGTGGAACGCTGTAGCAGCTGTTAGGAAAGCTGGTGGGAGCAACAGGTTCTGGAGCTGTTCTGATGCCATGAAGAAGCAGGAGAAGCTCAGAGTTCTTCAGCAGAACCTCCAATCAGCTAGATGATTGAAAATTGTGTCCCAACAGGACAACGACCCCAAACACACCTCAAATCTGGTGGTGGAGTAGGATAAGCTTTTAGACCGGAGGACTAATTTAATCAAATAAGAACTATTTCTGCCCGACGACTCCAACATCACATGCTAAATGTGAAACTTTATTTTTTCATTCCTTTTCTATCCCACTTATCCTGTACAGGATGACGGGGGACCTGGAGCCTCTCCCAGGAGACTTTGTGGACGTTTTGATTCAATTCCACTTTATTTACTTCACACTTTTAAGAATGGTGATTGTAGAAGAGCAGCTTTACAGAATCAAAAAGAAAATAAGGGGAATGAGTATGAGGCGGGGTAAACCAGGACAGGCAAACACCAGTTAGCATAATCTGCATGTCTTCACCCTGAGGGAACAAACTGGAATTGGAAAGTGCATGTTGAGAATAACATGGTTATCAGGGTCTGACATCAACATTTAGCCACCAGGTAGCGCGGGTAGTTAATGTCCAAAGGTAATGTTAGTCGCAGGACATCATTTTTAATTTATAATTTATTTTAAAGTAAAAAAAATAAATAAATAAATAAACAGAAAACATAGGGGCGGGTAGTGGTGGCTCAAATGGTTACGGCTGTGGGTTACCGGGTTACGGATCACAAGGTCAGAGGTTTAAGTCCCAGCCCTGCCACTGTTGAGCCCTTAAGCAAGGCCATTAACCCTATCCGCTCCAGGGGGCGCTGTATCCTGACTCTGTCCCCACTCTGTCTTCCTAAAAGGGATATACAAAAAAATGAGCTGTAAAGTCCTTGTGACAAATAATTGAATCTATTCTATTCTAAACGCATACAATAGAATCTGGCTACATGCCACTATTGATTAAGATATCCTACCTGGTGAGTTGGTATAAATAAAAAAAATAAGTGACGATTAGCCACTCAGGGTGGTTATTTATTTTCCCACATTGATTTTAGGATGAAAAAGAGACTCTGCAGGACTAAAATTGGGCAATTTGTACCAGAAAGGTTATCAGTAATAACTCAAACTTGTGCCAGACTGAATACTGACACTGTAGTGAGTCCTAACAGGAGCAAATGAAAGCAGAACAAGAAGTATGAATATAAAAAGAGAGGTGTGTCACAAGCTGGCCCCTAAACAGATCCATCATCACTTATCATTTTGGCAATTTACATATACGGCAAAACACTGAACACGAAAACATTAAATATCTTGCTTTGTCACGTTGTTTTCTAGAGGGCGTGCAAACTTTTGCACTTGACTGTATACTCCTTATAAATAGGTCTGACTATGAATTGTACTGTATTAACAACTTGGAAGATTATATATCATGAATAGGCCTCATTACTCAGCGTGTTGTGAGAGATAAGAATCTCAGTGAACCTTTCCAACGCACCATCGATCAGCCGGCCTGCCGAGTCGCTGCCTGGGTTCAAGCATTTCTCTTCTTCTGCCTTATTTAATCATTTCATCATTTGTGAAATAAACTTAAAAAAGGGTTGCAAGAGTGACTTTCCCCCACCGACTCCAGCTCCCCTCATGATATCTGACTGCTGTATGAGTTCATATTTATCAGCAGAATTAGGATTTTATTCAGGTGCTTTCTGATTAGTCTGGTTATTAAAACTGTCAAGATTATTATTTTGCAATGCAACTTTACACTATGAATACAAGGAGAAGGTAGAAAACAGTCTAACTGTTAAAGATAAAGGACAGGAATAAAAATCAAGAATAAAAATGACCCGTACGCAACAAAATCTACTTTGTTGCAGAGATCAAAACTTGTAGGATGTATACGATGGTGCATTTGAAATAAAAACATTTAGTTCCTTTTTTTCCTTTTTTTTTTTTAAGCAGTATTCTTAACACTAATACTAAATAATATTGCAAAGTAAAATCACTATTAGAAATGAAAAGTGTATGGAACAAATATAGGGAAAATATTAATAACTATAAATATATATTTATCTATTTTAAATGCAGCTTTAAAGGGACATATATTGTTTATTTATTTCTTCATTCATTCATTCATTCATTTTACTTTATGCTACAGTATGCACCATCTCTCCAGCAGATGGCGGTATTTCCACTTTCTCGAACCATTTGATCGTCACAAAAGAAAACTGATGCAGTTCATTATTACAGTATTATTAACTTTATTCTTCATCTTAAATGTTTTAGAAACCAAAAAACATAATTCTCTAGGAAAGTTCTGCTAATCAAAAATACCTTTTAAACTCTGAAAGGAAAACTGAGAAGGATGTAAGCAGAATATTTAATACTTTGGTAGCTCTGGTAAACAAGGATAGATGTTCTCACTCACTCATCGTCTAGAGCGCTTTATCCTGTATTCAGGGCCGCGGGGACCTGGAGCCGATCCTATACCAGGAGGCTTAGGGCACGAGGCGGGGTACACCCTGGAAAGGTGCCAATCCATCGCAGGGCACACACACACACACACACACACACACACACACACACACACACACCCATTCACACACTACGGGTAATTTGGTAATGCAATTAGCCTAACTTGCATATCTTTGGACTGTGTGCGGAAACCGGAGTACCCGGAGGAAACCCACCAAGCACTGGGCGATCAGGCAAACTCCATGCACACGAGACGGGAATCGAGCCTGGCCGGGAATCGAACCCGGACCCTGGAGTAGCTTTACAAAATTTTAAAAATGAAAATGAATTTTAAAAAATGTAAGGAAATATGTACATCTTATCGTTATCAAGTTATCAGATTGTCCCTGATGAGCAAACCGGGGTTGCCGGTGTCGTGGAAAAACTCCCTGATAAGGCAATAGGAAGAAACCTTGAGAGGAAACACACACAACAGGGAACCCATCCTCATCTGGGTGATATCAGATATTATCTATTTAAAGAACCTTAATGAAATCAGTATAAAGCATAAAGGATGATCTTTGTGTTAACAGATTTCTCCAAAATGTCCTAAACATCTGCTTAAGCGGAAACAGATCTCCTGAAGTCCAAATGAAAGCACAAGAAAGAAGGAAAAGAAAATAATAAAAGTAACAGAAGGTCCACAGAGAGGCTTTTCAGAAAAGTAAACTATAACTATTTAAATAAATATCAGTTTAAAAAATATCAAACAATCTAATGTAGCATATGACTGAAAATGCATGTACTGTTTATAAATGTTAATAATGAATTATCATGGATTATTCTATTCAAGAGTAATGACAGGTTAATAATTCTACAATTACCTAGTGTTATATTCATATTTTACTTGAAATCTCACTTTGTAAATGAATTGATTATTATAATTTTGTTGTATTCATTCATCGTCTATAACACTTTATCCTGTATGCAGGGTCGTGGGGGGTTGGGGGGGGCGGGTAATGGAGCCTATCCCAGGAGACTTTGGACACAAGCTGGCGTACACCCTGGACATTGTGGCAATCCATCACAGGGCACAGAAACACACTCACACACACACACATACACACACACACACACACACACACACACACCAAGCGCAATTTGGAAAAACCAATAAGCCTAATCTGCATGTTTTTTGACTGTTGGAAAAAAAACGGAGTACCCGGAGGAAACCCTCCAAGCACAGCGAGAACATGCAAACTCCATGTACGCAGACCCTGAGGCGGGACTCGAACCCGGACCCTGAAGGTGCGAGGCAACAGTGCTAATCACACTACACCACAGAAACAATTATTACTATAATCTTAATTAATACATGATGCATCAATTAAATATAATTATGTCCCTAGAAGGTGATATTTTGCTTTCTAAATTCTTTACCACACTCATTAGGTATCGTTCACATCTGAATCGGTTCTTTGAGTCGACTCTTTTGAGCAACCGTTCTGAGCAGACTATCACATTTGAATCTTTCGAATCATATATGAAACTTTTGATTAATTTCTAACTTTATTCCCTTTTTACAGACAATATTTTCTCTCCTTTGGTAAAATGTTATACAAAATACTTTGAATTACTTGGAAAACTCTTTTCACCACCTGAGCTTTTCGTTAGCATGAACGATGAGAAGAGTTTTGGACTTTATTTTCTTAATAAAAACGTTAAAAAAAAGTTTTAATAAACCAGCAAAATAGGAATAATTACTAGTTAGAATGTTTGTATGAATGTATATACAGTAAATATGAATATGTCGAGGAAGGAATCGACTTTATTCGGATCTGAATCACTGTGCGCATTTCTATGGTGCCTTTCAGAACCACACCCCAACACGTTATAACCACGCCCATTTACAAAAGAAAGAAAAGGTCCTTCTTACGGCTTGTTCATCGCCTAAGTGAGGTGAGGTGTCCAATCCAGCCGCCTGTCTAAAAACAAACGGTTTTAATGCCTTGAGTTGAAATCACGCGATATAAAAGCTATTATAAAACTGTTTTAGCCGTCGACATACACAAACACACGTACAGTGATGTTTTATTGAAAATATCTTGTATGTAAAGGTCACAAATGAAGAAGGTATATCAGGGGGAAATATTAACAAACAGGCGCGGTCGTCCTTGCCTGTGAGACCCCGCGCGAGCGGCCACTTTGGAGACACACACACAAAAAATAATAATGTCGGGGAAGAGTTTCCGTGTGAGCGACGGAGACTGGATTTGTCCAGATAAAAAGTGAGTAAAGTATGTAGATGAGCTCTGGTGCGGTTTTATGATTCAACGCGTCATTTATACGCATTTAAAGCGGTTCGTTAGAAATGTTAGCAAAGCTACCTAGCTAACCTAGGTGACGTCATGTCTGACTTAGCCTGTATTTACCTTAAATAATTATTTAATTCATCTATAAGCGTGTTTAGTCGTATAATTTGTATATTTCTGTCTTTTTTTATTTATATTTATTTAATTAGCAGTATTGCTAGCTTATTTATGTTGTGATATTTCGTATGCTAGCTAACTCTCACAAGCTAACATCACCTTTTATTAAACATTAAGCTTAAATATAATTAAACTAAATCGTTAAATATTTAATAAGCGCTTAACCTAAACTCTTATGAACATTTGTTCCGGACAAAGTGACCTTTTTTTTTTTTTTTTAATAAATAGGGCCATATGTTGTGTCCTGAGTGCTGGCATGCAAAATGATTCTCTTTAGTGAGTCGTTTCTATTCACAAATGATTCATATGAATATTGAGTCGATTCTCTGATTCAGACACGAGATCTCGGGGCTAATACGAGGTGGTGTCAAAAAGTTTCTAGACTATTTTTGAAACACGAGGGCTGCACACACACACAGAGTCACAGGGAGCGCAGACCTTCATAAGTCAGCGTGCCAAAAGACATCGTCTGCCTGTGTACATCGGGACTGTTCTGACCACATGCGTTACCACGTCTGCTATTTCATCATGGACAGAGAGTTAGAACAAAGAGCGAGTGTGAAACTGGACAAATCTCCCACAGAGACGTTTGACATGATTCGGCGAGTTTATGACGATGAGTCATTTGAGGTGTTTTGTGTGGCATGCACGCTTCAAGAGTCGAAGAACATCACTGGAAGACGGCAAGAGATCAGGAAGAGCTTCAACAAGCTCAACCCCCGAAAATGTTGAAACCATTCAGAATCTTGTACATCGTCTGAGAACAATCCACAACATTGCCGGTGTGTCACGTGGAACCATCCAGGCAATGCTCTCGTGTGATCTGAACATGCAGCGTGTTACTGCCAAGTTTGTTCCTAGGAACAGAAGGAACATCAAGTCGAAGTCTGCCAAGGACTCCGTCAGCGCGACGTGGATGACCCGTCCTTTACCGGTGACGAAACTTGGGTGTATGGGGCGAAGCAAGAGGGTCTGAAGGAAAATCTTTTAATGCTTTCGTACGACCTCGTAAAGCACGATACCAATTTGTCCTCTGTACTTAAAGCGTCTAAACCATGATTGTATATTTGGTTCAATGGATTAATTGTATTTAATAATTTAAAGCATCCGTGTGTGTGTGTAACCTGTGTCTCTGATGTTATCACTTTCTTGTTCTTCTTTCCTAAGATGCGGAAATGTGAACTTTGCCAGAAGAACAAGCTGTAACAGGTGTGGACGAGGTTAGTGGTGATACACACCCTTGCCGTGAGGCATACATTGTATAAACATTGCACTGTTGAACACAAACACGCACACACCTGCAGTGTGTACTTGTGAGATAATGGATATATAAATATTTTTTTTGCTTGTTTATTTGAACAGAGAAGACGACAGAAGCGAAACTGATGAAGGCAGGAGGAACCGAGATCGGGAAGACTCTGGCTGAGAAGAGCCGGGGACTCTTCAGCGCCAACGACTGGCAGTGCAAAACGTCAGCCTTCACACACACACACTCCTGCACAACTGTTCTTAATTACTCCTACGACCTTACAGATAAATGTACACTTTTACACACTTAGTCTCACCTCCACTTAGCGCACACACTCCTGCACAACTGTTGCTCATAGTACACTAATAAATCGACTTACTCACTTACTTTGTCACACATTCTTACACACACTTATACACTTTCATTTGCACACTTCCACACTTAGTCTAGACACACACTCTTGCACAGCTACTCCTCCTTACATGCTTATTCCTACTTAAACTGATTACACACATTCATACACACTTACATCCACACAGTTGCACTTTTGCACTTCCACTTACACATTGTGTGTATAAAACTGTTTTAAATTAACAGGATGTGTGTACGGTGTGAAACATTACTGATAATTAGTTTTTTGTATTGACGATGTAGATGTGGGAACGTGAACTGGGCCAGGAGGTCAGAGTGCAACATGTGCAACACCCCCAAATACGCCAAACTGGAGGAACGAACAGGTACGCCTCCCTCACACACCCAGATTATTATATGTACCCAGATTTTATAATAATAATAATAATATAAATTTTTTCATTTAAGGATATGGCGGCGGTTTTAACGAGAGAGAAAATCTGGTTTATAACGAGAGAGAAGAGTCGGATGGAGAATATGATGAGGTCGACTATTTTAATCACAATCTTATTGTTATAGTTAACATAACATTAACATATTATACATAAATAAATGTAGCTCAGAGTTAATTTTACAGGAACATTATTTCTGCATTTCTGACCTGTTATAGTAAAAAGAATAAAATAAGTTAATGGTTGTGTTTTGTCGTTAGTTTGGCCGGATAAAAAAGAAGTTTAGAGGAAAAAACAAGAAGGACGGCGAGAAAAAGGGAGAGTCTGAAAAAGACGAGGACAAAAGCAAGAAAAAGGAGGAGGAGGCGGTGGAAGACGAGGATGATGAAGATGATGACGAAGACGGCGATCTTTCCAAATACAAGCTTGACGTGAGGGTTTGGTTTTAATCACATGATCATGTTAGTGTTAATATAAACGTCGTGCGTGAGTAACGATTTTGCGTAACACTTCAGGATGATGATGACAACGACGACGATGATGATGATGACGATGATGGCGATTTGTCCAAATACGATCTGGATGCGAGCGACGAGTTGAAGCCGTCGGAGAAGAAAGGCAGCGTCTCGGGTTCCTCTCGCTCGTCCTCTCGCTCGTCCAGCTCGAGCTCTCGGTCCAGGTCCAGGTAAAAGGGTACAGGTCAAGGGTAACGCCAGACAAAATGTCAGTATCTGCTTAATATCTTCATTCAAACCTGTTTGCTGATGATTTGACTGTTTGTGTGTTGATCTGTGACGTGGAAGCTCGAGGCACTTCCTCCTGTCTGATCTGATCTGAAACACGGAAGGTCACGTCGCAAAATACCAGAACGCAAAGGCGAGCTCGCGGGTGTCGGGGGTTTCGGAAAGGGGTTGTCGTGGAAACTTCATGATGCACCTTCGACTCACGTTTAGTGGAACGTTCAGTCGTGCTTTTTGGTCACGTACAAAACTTTATTGTATATAGCTTTGTAATGAAGTTAAACGATACAGTTTAATGAGAACGCAAACCGGTTTATTCTTTGAAAAAACAATGTTCGTATTCGTTCTACAATTCAATTAACACATTAGTTTTTATCTTGTCGTTTATGATGTATTATGGCATCACTACTATCATTAATATGCGGCCAATTTCTTTTTCTTTTTTCTTTTTTTTTTACATTTGTAAGTAAAACATTTTGTCACAACCTGCTGAGAGTGATGCAGAGTCTACAGAGTCGACCAAAAAAACTGTACACTCACTTCAGGAAAAGGGAAACAGTATGGTGTACATTACATTAGTATGGTCTGTATTGATGTACATAATATTATTAATAACATGTATAGCAGTAAATGTAGTATTATTTATAAATATATTATATGTTATTAATAATATTGCCATGTATATCAATATATGTCATATTAATGTAATGTACGTCATCCTGTTTTTCTTTTCTTGAAGTGTGTATACATTTCTTTTTTGTCTGACTCAGTATATCAGCGGTGCAGCAGTCTGTCAACTTTATTCACTACAGTGGATGATCAGAGTTGGCAACAAGTTTAAAATTAAGGGAAAATGGTTCTAACAATTAGGAAAGTGCATTAACTTTCAACAGGAAACACATTCCAAGCTCTGTGTTGCTCCGTGTTGTGTGTGTGTGTGTGTGTGTGTGAGGAGTGAAGTGTGTTAACATTAACGTTGATTTAATATGATGTTGGTTAATACTGATGTTATTTTACCTTCACTTCTGTAATAACTGGATCTGTTTAAATTACTGTATTAAAGCATCGTTTAATTCATGACGTTGTTGTTAATATTAGTATTGTTTAATTCGGTTTGTTTGTTTCTGTTCCCACTTTGTTTGGGGGGAAATTGGAAACGTGTTGCTCTGTGTTGCAGATCCCGGTCCAGGAGCTCGTCCGGGTCCCGATCGCGCTCGAGGTCTCACTCAAGGTGAATGAGGTGACATGCGCTCTCCATGGGAGAGAGTGTATGCGAGCTCGGTGGTTAACCACAACCACTTCGGAACTCGAGCACAGGCAGCACTTTTTATTGTGAAGGATATGATAGGAACCTTAAGATTCTTTATTTAGTTGCTGCGCTTCTGCAGTTGAGCAATAAGGACTTTTTATTTATTATTATTACATGTTATCCAGATGCAGGAGGAAGCATGTCCGTTCTGCTGCTGTTATTATTATTGTTATTGTTTTTTGTTGATCCTTTGGTGGTGGTGGTGTTGTTGTTAAAGCTTTGTCGTGTTTGTGTCACTGATGGATAAACACCTGCTTATCCTCTTTAAAAGATCCAGCTCCCGTTCCGGGAAAGGCTCCGCCTCCTCGAGGAAGAGGTCTCGCTCGTCCTCGCCGTCTCCCGACCGAGGCCAGAAGAGAAGCCGCTCCAGATCCTCGTCTGGCGGACGCAACAAAAAAAGGCGCTCTCGCTCGCAGTCGTCCGAAAGGTTTGGGTTTATGTGGTGTAACAAAATGGCCTCCTTTCACATTTTATTATATCATCGATGATTGATGAAGTCCTGTGGAGACGCTGCAGACCTGCCAAGCTGACTTTACACGTGTGTTGAAACTGTTTTGAAATCGAACGCACTTATTGACAACCTTGACAGGCCCACTACCTTCCCCTTCCTCACATCGGTATGTGTCTGACCTCGTCATGACCGATCGTCTCGCTCCATATATGAGCTGACATCTCGTCCTTACTTTCAATTAATGTTTTAAATTCATAAATAACAAATGCACTGCCTGGTCAAAAAACACTCTAAAATATCACTCGCTCGCGGTTGATTAAACACACGCCCTGTTGCCCCCCCTCACGCTCCCAGAACCACTAATTCACACTCTTAAGTCCTGGAACAAGGACTCCATAGATGTGATAACCTGGTGATTCAGTACATTCAGGTCGTCAGCTGACTTCATTTTATTGCCACATAACGTTGCTGAGTCTCGACCTGAGTAACTGAAGCAACCGCAGATCATAACACTGTCTCCAGAGTCTTGTACAGTGGACACTAAGCATGATGGGTGCATCGCTTCATGTGTTTCCCATCTAACCCTGACACTCTGGAACAAGATCAATCTGGACTCGTCAGGTCACATGACCTCTTTCCATCACGCCAAAGTCTGATCTTTATGTTCCCTAGCGAACTAAAGATTTCCTTTTTGCTTTTCTTATGGACACGTTTTTTTTTTTTTTTTTTTTAATCGTTTAACTGTGTTTAAAACGATCTCCGTTAATGATTTTTCTTTTTAATCACAATTTGTCCACAAAGTTGAGGGCTCAGTTCTGTCCTTCCCGGTTTTGATAATGTGTTGAATTGTTCTTAACCCAGTAATTTAAAACCTCCTTAGTTGTTTTCTTTGCTTGAATAATTTGATCCTTCTGAAATTGGCAACCTTTTTTTTTTATTTTTATTTTTTTTTGGCCAGACGGTGTAGAACACGTGTCATATTTATCTAACGTTTTATCAGTCCTCAGCTAGCGCGATTTATTTGGGATGTTGAGGATTAATTTTAGACCGACAACACAAGGGCACTTTTGAAAGCTGAAAAATGTTCGTGTCAAATCTTAAACTTGGCCTTAATGCAGTATTATCTATTATACTCGTTGGTTGGCAGGTCTGCTGTTGGTGTACACACTTTGAATAATTATTTCATCACGGTATGACTTGTCACTTAGTTATCTGTGCTCTGTTTTTCTCTCTCTCTCTCTCTCTCTCTCTCTCTCTCTGTCTCTAACTCTATAGGGGTCGTGGCTCATCTGGATCGTCTCGCTCTGGCTCCGGCTCACAAAAGAAATAATTAGCACAACAACAAAAAAGAAAGTCTTAAACACAAAATAATGGAGAGAAATTCTGCATGTTGTCTTTGGGCAAAGAAAAAAAAAAAACACCCAAACTGTGCTGTTTTATGAGTTTCTGTAGCTTGGGGATTTACTTGGTTTTGTTTGTTTTTTTGGGGGGTTTTTTTCCCCCGTTATTGTTTCGTTACAGAAATCTGCCATTTAAACTGCCTGAACGCTCCGATGAAGGACAGTCCTGTGATTACGATCTTTGTTTAAAACGTTCTTAAATTACTATCTGACGCTGGTTTTCCCCGAATCAGGTTTGAGATCTGTCAGTATTCCAGTAAACTGTTCGAGTGTTGCATCCGTCATATTTTTATTTAGTCGTGTTAGGAGCAGGTAAGTATGTTTTGGCTTTTGTTTTGAGGAGTTTTTTTTTTGGTTTTTTTTTTTATTAGTCTTTAATAGCGTTACTTCTGTTTTAGTCCTGATTCACATTCGATAGGAAAAAATAAATATTTGTCCAGAAACCAGCTCTACAAAGCCCAAACTTTAGTGCAGTTTGTTGAAAAGGTAACAGTTTAATTTGGACCCGTCAGATGAACTCATATTTCTAGAAATCCATTAGAACTCATTAGACCTCCATGGCAGTGTGAACAGCGTGAATAAAAACATGTCAAACTCACTCCTGTGTGATGTTTTGTTTCGACATCAGTCACTGCAGTGAGCTCTGATCCACCTCAGCCGGCATCGTCATTCACAGACGTAAAGAATTTTTCCACCGTTCATGTTTTACTGAAGCTAAGCGTCTCATCACTGTGCTTGAAGTCAGTCAGACGTCAGTCGCTTTTACGCCTGCATTCACCGGAAATTTTATCACGTCCTGGGTTGACCTGAACGGCCTTTTGTGGAATAGTACGGGTCAAACACACAGGAGCCTAAAATGTATGTAGGATTTAACGCCCTAATTCTGTAGTTTACAGTATACTTATTTTAAATAATTTTGTCCATTTAAGTTAATCGCACTAATGCTCCGTGCCATGTTTACTGTCATTTTTTTTTACCAAAAAGAAAACCAAATGAAAAGACGTTACTTAACTTATACTTTTTGCCATAGTGGCAGAAAAATTATTTTTGTGCTTTGATTTCTTAGAGTAAAGGAAAAGTTCTGCAGCACCTTCACTTCCTGGTCTCCAGGTGGCGTTTGTCCCCTTAAAAATCAGCTCCAGATCTCCTAATCCCATACTGTCTATTCATCTGACTGAAATGTCGCCTAAATTACTTACATACATTTACATATTGTATTGTAATTTTACTACTAAAATGTATTGCTGTAAAATTACATTAAGGTAATACTTAACATAAAGGAAGTAAAATTTCACCAGACTGGATATTTTTGTAAAATTGAAGTATATTCAACAACTACTACTGTAAAGTTGGAGTAAACATGCAATACGTTTAAAAATCACTTGTGTAAGGGTAACTGTAAATTTACAGCAAAATAATAACTGCTGTAAATGTTAGGACAGCTGCTGTAAAGATGCAGTAAAGTTACAGTAACGCTGCAACAAATGGTATTTCTGTAAAATTACCACAGAATATTACTTAACTGCTGTACAATTATGATGAGCAATCACAGCTGTTACAGTAAAATGACAGGTAATGACTTGCAGTCCAATATCTGAGGCTTACTGCTAAAGTTAATTTACTTTAATACCGTGTTATTAAACTTACTGTCAGTTTACTAACCTACTGAAAATATTACTTTAAATATTTTACAGTGCACATTTATTGCCGATATTTACATAAATGCATAAATCTCACATGCAGTGTTTAAGCTTCACTATATGGACAAAAGTATTTGACCAAACCTATTAGTTATTGAATTCAGATGTTTCAATCGATCAGGTTCCATATCCCCAGTGAAGGACAATCTTAATGCTTCAGCACCCCAAGACATGGTGGACAATTCCAACATGACTCTGTCCCAGTGCACAAAGCGAGGCCTATAAAGACACGGCTTGATGAGTTCAGTGTGGAAGAACTCGAGCGGCCTCAACACAGATCCCTGACCTCAACCCCAATGAGCACCTTTGGGATGAACTGGACCGGAGATTGTGAGCCGGGTCTTCTCGTCCAACATCAGTGCCTGACCTCATAAACGCTCTACAGAATGAATGGACACGAATTCCCACAGAAACACTCAGAAATCTTGTGGACGTCCATCCAAGAAGAGTGAAATCTCTTCTAAATAAGAGAAGATAAAATAACACAAGTTTGGATTTGTTTTTTACAATCTAGAAGAATACTGGATTTTATTATTTTTTCAAAACTATAAAATAAATAAGACATTAAATAATTAAGTGGCAACAACAGTCAGTTTTTTATGGAATAGTTCTTGCAAAAACAGTATTGTGTCAAGTGTGTTTGTAAAACCCATCAAGCTCCATGATGAAACTGTCTCTCATGAAGACCTTCACAGGAAAGAAAGACAAAAACGTACCTCTGGACCTAGAGAAGAAGTTCATTTAGAGTTCCCAGCCTCAGAAATCACCAAGGACTGGACAGGACTGATGGTATCGCTCACCTTTTCTTCTCCATACAAGATTTTTTTCCAGATGCTCCAAACAATCAGAAAGGGGATTCATCAGAGAATTCAACAGACTTCAGTCCTCCGCAGTCAAATCCCTGTACCTTTTTCAGAATATCAGTCTGTCTCTGATGTTTTTCCTGGAGAGAAGTGGCTTCTTTGCTGCGTTTCTTGAAATGTATGAAGGTGAGCACTGCCATCAGTCAAATTAAAATTTTATTTGTCACATACACAGTCATACACAGTACGATATACAGTGAAATGCTTATATGACCGCCTGTGACCGTAAAAATGTAAAAACAATTAACAAGAAATAAGAACGAGAAATAAATAGCTCAAACTATAAGAAAGAACAAAATGTAACAATTTTCAAAAATATATAAGAAAAATAAAACCTATCTGTACAGTCCTGTATCATGCCAACAGTAAAGCATCCTGAGACCATTCATGTGTGCCAAGTGAGTGGGCTCACCTACAAAAAAACAGCCATGAATAAAGAACGGTACAAAAACCTCCTCCGAGAGCAACTTCTGTCAACCATCCAAGAACAGTTTGGTGATAAACAATGCCTTTTCCAGCAAAAGTGATAGCCAAGTGGCTCGGGGGACAAAACATGAAAATTTTGGGTCCATGTCCAGGAGACTCCCCAGACCTTAATCTCATTGAGAACTTGTGGTCAAGAGATGGGTGGACAAAAAAACCCACAAATTCTGACAAACTCCAAGGATTAGTTGATCTAAAGAATGTGCTGCCATCAGTCAGGATGTGGGCCAGAAGTTGACTGACAGCATGTCAGAGGTCTTGAAAAAGGAGATCAACACTGCAAATACTGACACTTGCCTAATGTAATTGTCAATAAAAGCCTTTAACAATTCTGAAATGCTTGCAATTATACTTCAGTAGACCATCTGACACAAAGATCTAAAAACACTGAAGCAGCAGAACTTAATATTTGTGTCATTCTCAAAACTTTTGGCCCCGGCTGCACTTTACATACTAATGAATATTTGATAAATATTTTTCTGCAGGTATTTGGTTTTATACATTATTAATCATTCAGTTTGTTTTATATATAATTGCCCGTTATTATGTATTGTTTTACATTAATGAATAAATTATTAATGAAACAAAAATAAATTAATATTCATTTGTATTTCGTTTCGTTGGGGTTGTTTTTTCATGAGTTTAAATGTCTCCAGAGTTTTCAGATCAACACCATAACATGTTTACATGCACATTCGTGGTTTGTTTGTTTGTTTGTTTTGCGCACGTGGAAAAACACGATCACGCATGAAGTGTGTGATGTTTCTACTCGGTGGGTCAGGGGTGTGTTGCTTCTGTTTACGCGCATGTGCACAGCGACGCGTTCCTTGTGTGTGTGTGTGTGTGTGTGAGAGAGAGAGAGAGAGACGCTCCTCTGGCTCCGCGCGCGCTGGAGTCTTCTGAGTCCCGCCTCTGCGCTCGGACGCGCGTAACGCGTGTGCGCCGTCTCCCGCGGCACTGCTGTGTGAGTGTGTGTGTGTGTGTGTGTGTGTGTCCACGACCATGGTCACACAGACAGGATGACATCGAAATGTGAACCCCGTCTCCCTTCGAACCGCTCGCAGGACGCGATGCTGGAGTGGAACGTGTCCAGGCCGGAGCGCGAGCCCGGCGGCACGAGCGCCGGCGCGCGGGGCGCGACGTGCGGCTCGGTGTCCGTGGCGTTTCCCATCACCATGATGGTGACCGGGATGGTGGGCAACCTGCTGGCCATCCTGCTGGTCTACACGGCGTACCGGAGGAAAGAGAACAAGCGCAAGCAGTCGTTCCTGCTGTGTATCGGCTCGCTGGCGCTCACCGACCTCTTCGGCCAGCTCCTCACCAGCCCCGTGGTCATCTCCGTGTACAGAGCCGAGCTGCA
This sequence comes from Clarias platycephalus, assembly GCA_030068275.1. Taxonomy (NCBI): domain Eukaryota; kingdom Metazoa; phylum Chordata; class Actinopteri; order Siluriformes; family Clariidae; genus Clarias; species Clarias platycephalus. The sequence continues at coordinate 2,354,420 of JAQQZT010000037.1, read as the reverse complement.
GTGGGAGCGCGTCGACCCCTCGGGCTCCCTGTGCGCCTTCTTCGGCGTGTGCATGACCACCTTCGGCTTGTGCTCGCTGTTCTTCGCGAGCGCCATGGCCGTGGAGAGGGCTCTGGCCATCACGGCGCCGCACTGGTACTCCAACAGCATGAGGACCTCCGTCACCAAGCACGTCCTGCTCTGCGTCTGGTGCCTGGTGCTCTGCTTCGCGCTGCTGCCCATCGTCGGGGTCGGGAGGTACACCCTGCAGTGGCCCGGGACCTGGTGCTTCATCAGCACGGGGGACTCGAACGTCAGCGGGAACACGTTCTTCGCCGTGACCTTCGCCGCGCTCGGGATCTCCTCGCTACTCGTCACGTTCTCCTGTAACGTGGTGACGATCCGCGCGTTGGTGGTGCGCTGCAGGGGCAAGCCGAGCGCGTCGCAGTGCTCCAGGCAGTGGGAGAGACTCACCACCGAGACCGTCATCCAGCTCATGGGCATCATGTGTGTGCTGCTCGTCTGCTGGGCTCCTCTACTGGTGTGTGCGTTTATCATCATCATCATCATCATCACCATTATTATTATTATTACTTTATTTATTAATACTATTTATGCGGAAACTTTTTTAATGTACGGCATTTTTACGCACATGAACGCACCACTTGGAGAGGTGTGGCCGCGTGCGCAGTCACTTTCTTTCACACGTGGTCATGGTGTGAGGAAACCCATCAGTGTGTCCTTTTAGCTAATTAAAATCACAGAAAGCATGAAAATGATGAAAAGAGAGAGAGAGAGAGAGAGAGAGAGAGAGATGCTGCATGCTCCAGTGCAAAGGGTAAAAAGAAAATATCTGCAGGAAAATAAAACAGTTTTTTTTACATAATAATAATAATAATTATAAAAATTATAAAATACTTTATTTTGATTTAAAAACGTTTTATTTAACAGTAAACACAATTTATCTGTGTTATCATTATTATTGTTATAATAATAATAATAATAATAATAATCAGTTATTGGCCTTGTTTTCTCATCAGAACCCATCAGTATGTCCTTTTATTAACTAATTAAAACAGAGAGAGAGACAGAGAGAGATGCTGCATGCTCCAATGTAGAGGTAAAAAAATGTTGACAGGAAGAAAAAAAAAATCCCCATAATTATAAAAATCAAATATAGTACTATCATTTTATGTAATAATATAAAAATATGAGAACATTTTTGTTTTAATGTTTTTCCTCTTCTTGCATAATTGGGAGCAAATTACCTCTTTGACATTAGAATTCCTTTTTATTTAAATACTTCATTATTATTATTATTATTATTATTATTATTATTATTATTATTATTTATACCACTTATTATGTGATGGCATGTGATGGCATGATTTAGTGTTTGGCACTGTCGCCTCGCACCTCCAGGGTCTGGGTTCTGTGTACATGGAGTTTGCATGTTCTCCCCGTGCTTGATGGGTTTCCTCTGGGTACTCCGGTTTCCTCCCACAGTCAAAAGACATGCAGACTAGTATTAATTGCCGTTCCGGTTAGCGTGTGAGTGTCTGCATGTGCGTGGGGGGGGGGGGGGGGGGGGGGG
>JAQQZT010000037.1:2340286-2352829 GCA_030068275.1 Clarias platycephalus | reverse complement strand
TCCCACATGATACATGATAAAGTGGAATAGACAGTGAGTGAGCAACTGTATTTTTATGCACAGATCAGAGGTGTCCGGGTGTGAGCTTGCTTTCTTTCACACGTGGTTGTGTTGTGAGGAAACCACAGAACCCATCAGTATGTCCTTTTAGCTAATTAAAATTACAGAAACATGAAAATGATGAATAATCAGAGGGAGAGAGAATGCAGAGGTAAAAGAAAATGTGGGCAGGAAAATAAAATATATTTTCCCCATAATAATAATAATAATAATAATAATAATAATAAATGATAGTACTATTATTGTATGTAATAATATAGAAATATCAGAACATAATTCTTGCATAATTGGGAGCAATTCATTTCTCAACTGTAGTAGTATATTTTATAATATTTTATTTAATCTTTTTTTTTTATTTATTTTTATGCACATACAGTAAGCACTTGGAGAGCAGCAGAGGTGTCCGGGTGCGCACTCACTTTCTTTCACACGTGGTCGTGGTTTGAGGAAACCACAGAACCCATCAGTATGTCCTTTTAGCTAATTAAAATTACAGGAAACATGAGAGTGATGAATAATCAGGAGAGAGAGAGAGAGATTCTGCCTGCTCCAGTGCAGAGGTAAAAAAAAAATGTTGGCAGGAAAATAAAATAAGACAGTTTCCCAATAATAATGTTGTTGTTGGTCTTTCGGGCCGCTCCCGTCGCCACAGTGGACCATCCGATCCACACACAACTTTGGCACAGGTTTAATGCTGGATGACCTCACTGACACAACCCTCCCATTTTATCCGGGCTTGGGCCCTGGGTGGGAATCGAACCCAGCCCAGGCAAGAAACCTACCAATGAACCACCAATGCCCATTAATAATAATAATAATAATAATAATAATAATAATAACAACAATAATACAAATAATGAATTGTACTACTTTTATTATATGTAATAAACTGTAAAATAATATACAAATATGAGAACATTTTTGTTGTATTGTTTATCTTCTTTTTGCATAGTTGGGATCTTTATATCCTATATATTTTTATACTTTTTTTTCCCCAACTGTAGTAATCTTTTCAGTATTTTGGTTCATCCACATGCATTCCAGCACATGGGGCGACAGACGCTCCCCACCCTGGTGGAACAGCCATGAATCCTATAGCATTACTTTGGGTTGCCAGCTTTAAGCCTGATTGTTATTCACTCACTACGGGCAATTTGGGAACACCAATTAGACTAATCTGCAAGTCTTTGTATTGTGGGAGGAAACCGGAGCAGCCGGGGGAAACCCACTAAGCACGGGGAGAACATGCAAACTCCATGCACACAGACCCCGAGGCGGGAATAAAATCTGGAACCTGGAGATGCGAGGCGACGGTGCTAACCACTAAGCCACTGTGCCGCCAAAAGTGTTGTAATAGTGGTATTATTATTAATATTATTATTATTATGTAACACTTATTATGTATTCAACCTGAAATCAGATTTTTTAGCATTTTTGCTCAAACGTTTCATCATAAAAACTAACGACAACAAACAGCCAAATTCTATCTGAATGAACTAAGTACGTAGTAAATCTTGTCGACACTGTAGCGTCGGACGGTTGTTGAAAAACAAAATTCCTCACTGTTTAAAAACCTCAGTCTGATCCTGAAGAAACCTAATTAACTACAGATGTTGAAGAAGAAAAAAAAAAGTTTTCCTCTGTGCCAGAACACGATGAGTTGCGCTTTGGTAATGAGCTCTTTTGCGTAATAAACTCTAACAATCTTTAGCTGTCCAGTTTCTGTTCATTGTTCCTTGGCGCTCATGTTGCTGGTGAATCTCTGCCAGCCAGGAGAACGCTGGTACTCGCACTCCTGCCATCAGCTGTTTAACATTTTCAGGCATCTGGTAGTCATCATGTTGGCTTAACAGGACAGAACGGTCATTTTTAAAAGGGCTTGGTTTAAATGCGACTTTGGAAGTGTTGAAATATCGAATACACAGAGCGAGCCTGTCTCACTTACGCTCACGCACGTGTCCGGTCCGCGTTCTGTTTGTACCTGTATCTCACCCTCTGGTGATTACTTAACATACAGTACATCGCTCGGGGCTGCGTGCCCTTTTCATGCAGAGAGAAGGATGAGACCTCAACCTCAGCCGTTCTTCATGGTCATGTGACTGCATTAAATGATTCCCGTCTTCTCTTGGGTATGTTAAGGTGAGAATAATGCTATTGAATTCTTGACTCTGGTTGGTTGGAAGGTGTTGATTAATTTTCTGTAACGGCACCATTGACCGTAAGCGCAGGTTTGTATTAATGAGCTCGTTCTGATACGTCGTAGTTTCTATGGAAACGGCCCATGTACAATGAACACTCCACGTGATTGGATTTAGAAACGTGTAATCGCTGATACGTGATGTTTAGGAGAGACTGAAGAGGCAACAAATGGCTGAAGGAATAACACTTGAGGATGTGCTGTTAAAAGTAGCAGTAGCTCCACTTCATCATGCAGCGCGGTTGTTGATTATTTTTCTACAGCAGCATGACAGGAGGCGTATGCAGAGGCACGGAGTTTGTTACACGAGACGTGACAGGAGATAAAACACGGAGACCTACGTAGGCCTTGCAGCAGCTGCACGATATACAGGAGCTACTGTTCTAATATTTGAAGAAGATCTCTTTACATTCCAGCAGCTTCTGTAAAATAAATACGCAGAGGAGAAACAACAGTCTAAAAGTCGCCTCAGGCTGCAAACAGAAGGAAAAAACGAATAATGTGGACTCTTATAAAGGTTTTGCACAGAACCTGGCGTTAGTGTTTGCCAGTGGGAAGGAAGTGTGTATCAAGGAAGAAAAGCTAAGTATTAAATAAACACAACATGATGAGCAAACAGTTGGAGGTTGTAGTCAACACTCAGGGTTCTTCACTGGTTCTTTAAAGATAACTTCAAGAAATAATTAAGGGTTCTTAGCTTCCCAACAGCATTCAAATTAGAACCTGATAGGAAGAAAAAAAATCTAAATTGAGGTGCATATACAGTGCCGCTACAGAGTATTTACCCCACTTCCATTTTTTCTTTTTTTTTTTTTTTGCATGTTTGTCACTTAAATAATTGAGATTATCAACTAATTTTTTATATTACGCAAAAGATAACCAGAGTAAATACAAAATGCAGTTTTTCAATGATGATTTCATTTATTAAGGGAAAAAAGCTGTCCAAACCTGCCTGGCCCTATGTGAAAAAATAATTGCCCCCTAAACCAGATAACTATTTGCGCCCTACGTGGCACCACCAACTCCAATCAGACATTTGCAATAACTGGCAGTGAGTCTTTCACATCATGGTGGAGGAATTTTAAGAATTTATGAATTTAAAACATTACCATAGGCATAATTTGTTATAAATTTCCCTGCTTGTGCCTTAGAACACATGTACAATTTGGGTAATCAGAGACAACCCTCGTTCCTTGCAGAACTGCATTCCAAAGTTCAGATGAGTCTCATATGAAGCATCTGCAGTCACACCGAGCTAAATCAAGTTGCCATATTTAAAGGTTATGCTGTATTTAGTACAAATTGAACTGTTTTCTTTTCCTAGAATTACCCATATCCTAGGAATACACTAAGAAGCACTAAAGTAAAGAAAACTAGAGTAAGGAACTAGGATTCCATCTGAACCACATAGCAACATGTTATACCATAGGAACTCCACGAGGAACACCAAAGCATCTTGGAATATGATAGCAACCACAAAGCAGAACTGGAATCCTAGGTGTTATCCAACAATCATCTGCAATAACAGAGGAATCACCTACCAACACCGCAGCCACCACCTGAATTACCAACACCAACACCACAGCAACATTTAGGGGTACCTAGCAACCACCTAGCAACCACCTAGCAAAACACTGATAGCCAACTGAAAAACTTCAGCAACCCCTTAGCCAACATCTAGGATTCCATGGAAACCACTTAGAAACACCCTGGCAACCTACTGTGTTCTTGCAATACCAAAGAAACACCCTAGAAAAACACAATCACTGCTAAGAGCGTGGAGAAGGTCACGTTTACAACTAGCAGAACTGAGGTTCCGTCTCATGGTTGCAGGCCTTATTTTGGACAGGTAAAGAAGTCTGGATTGAAGCTTGCTGCTACCACCAGGAAATGTGGAAGGGAAATTTCTCGTGAAGAATATTCTTTAGAAAACATGTTCCATCATGTCTAAAGAGTGTGTTTGTGAAGGGAAAGTTGCAGGACATTGGGTTCTCCAGAAGCAAAACTGTGACCAATAAGCTATGTCATGAAGGTAATAAGAGTTTTCGACACTGATGTTGCAAAACTGGTACTTCACAATACTTCACTTCATAAAAATTTTCACCTTAAGAACTGAAATTTTGCAAGAAATTTGCCTCGGCATACATTTTCGGTATACCAGTGACAAACCGAGCTGAACTGGGCGGTGGCTTGCGCCTACTTACGCACAAGTCCAGGAGCGATTCAAAACTTGTTCCGCACTTATGTAAAAGCCAAGTGAAGCTAGGCTTTCACGTTTTTTTTTTTTTTTTTTTTTGTGAAGGTTTTTTTTTTTTGCCATTTTGTGCAAGATTTAGTGAAGACATAGCACCTTGGGTCTCAAGAATGTTAGCAAGGACGGTAGCAAGCAGAAAAGCGAGCCGCTTTCAGTTTGGTTTTTAAAGCAGCCGGCGCCAAGAGGAATCATAACTTAAGGTTAAGTGAGGTTTAATGTCTATTTATTTCATTAAACTTCATTTACATGTCTTTTCTAAATGTTTTGATTGTTTTTAAATGCCAAAATATGATGTTGGAAATTGGTAATATTGTTAATATTTTGGGGTGACTGGAACGGATTATCTGCATTTACATTATTTCCTATGGGACAATTGCGTTTCACAATACAAAATTTCATTTTAAGAACTCGCCTCCAGAGCGGATTAAATTCCTATGCCGAGGTACCGCTGTACAATGCACATTTACTGACCAATCGCTGTCTTTTCTCAGATCCTGATGTTGAAGATGATCTCCAACCACACATCTTCTCATCACTGCAAATCGATTCCTCTCCTGCCCAGCCGGGAACTACCGATGGACTGCAACTTCTTCCTGACCGCCATTCGCCTGGCCTCGCTTAATCAGATCCTGGATCCGTGGGTGTACCTGCTCCTCAGAGAGATCCTGCTGAGGAAGTTCTGCCAGGTGGCCAACGCAGTGTCCAACTGTTCATTGGAAGGACAGAAAGAGACGCAGAAGGAGACCCCTGTGGACGGCATGAAGGATCCAGCTAAGGACAACGACGAGTGTAGGAAACTGGCTTCTCCTGATCCTAGTGGAAGTGCACAAGTGTGACTGCAGTTATTTATAGAAAGGTGTTTAAATCTACGCTTGAGGATGATGACGGCGGGATATGAATGATGAGAGTCGTTCTAATAGACGCTGGCTTTTGGGATCTCGGCACGAAAGCTGAGTGAGTCCAGCATGCAAACAATCGACGCTTTTAGGCAGGTAGAACCGCTCGGCCCTGGCATGTGTACGTGTCATTAAATTGATTATCATCCTGTGAAGCAAACACTGCAGTCCGAGATCTGGACTCTGTTCTTCATATGTCGCTTACCAAATACAAAATGACAGATTCCAGATGTGCTATTCGCTATAATCATAAGAGAACGGGGTTAATGCAGGCGGATTGAGTTATCCGAGATCGCTCCACGCTCGCTGACTGGAAATCAGCGATGACCCGAGAGGAAGATTTTTTCATTGAAGGTCAAATCAACCATGATATAATCTATGATGTAACACGTTATCTAATTATAATGCATTCAGAAGTGAAATATTTATATAGGTTTAGAAGTTACAATACTTTACATTTTGCAGCTAAGTTTATTACTGTATGCGTCATAATTTGTTAACATGAATACATTATAAAGTAGCACTCCTAACACTTTATATGACCAATACCAATGCAGCTCAACACCACTTTGTCACTTTGTATAGTGCATTTATGACACCAGTCGATTTTTTAAAAAGATCATTTTGCAGTTTCTGGAAGAATCTGTGCATAAACTGTGATAAATAAAAGATAGGAACTTTCGCTGGTTTAATAAATGTCTTTGTGTTTAATACGTCCCACGTTACTTACATCCTGCACTGAATTAGTTTGGTATTGGTGATATATAATGTGGCAAAAACACTGCTTAATTAAATTTGGTTTGATTTATAGTACTGTGCAAAAGACTTAGGCAGCCTGTGTTTTTAGTACAAACTTACCTATAGATTTATTTCTGTATTATTTTAATTATTGCATCAGTACAAAAACATTCCTGATTTTCAAACATCAGTTTTCCATCACAAAATCAAAAGTCAAAGAAGAATATTTGTATGCCAGAAAAGAAAGCAGCATGATATATAAGAAACCACTTTTTGGAGCGGAAAAATGGAAGCTGTTGGGATTTGCGGGCAAAAAAGATGCAGGTGCGGGAATCAAAGTCCTCAGAACTGTGGGTGGCTCTACAGGATGCGCAATAAATCTTAGTAGCTAATTTCCTCATTAAACTGCACAAATCATTCCTGAAACTCATCAAAGCATTCTCCCACCAAATACTGACTTTGTTTCATAAATTACTGTTTACTGAGCTTTGTAGTTCTATTTTTCTCTATTTTAAAGATCCCCTTGCATTCATTTGCAGACTTTTGCACAGTACTGTATGTAGCACTTTTAACAAAAGACATCATTCTTACAACGCAGCTTCACAGGACTCTATAGGTATAATGTCGGACCCAGACTCAATAAGGAAGTGTGATAGACATGAGGACAGAATACAGATGGAAAAGAGTAGAGCGTGTGGTGTTTGCTTGTTTGCTACTTTCTCAAATCTATTAAAGTCCTGTTTATTTATGAATTATTTAATGATTTAACAGGTAAACTGAGTTAGTGGGACTGTCCTGAATCGCTCAACTGTGAACTCGCATGGCTTAATCTGCTATGAATTGTCCAGGCATTAGCCATAAAAGGCTACAAACACACTAACAATGTGCCAAACTCAAGCCAAACCGTCAGAGGATGTCTATGACCTTTTTGCGATTTACCTGTGGAGTTCCTCCCGAATTTGCCTGGAAATTTTTATGATGGTCTTCAAGGACTTCTACGATTTCTGTCAAACCCTCAACAGTTTCTCAAGATGTTTTTTGTGGTCACGGACCATATATAAAAAATCCAACCCATTATCTTCCTGTCCTGTCAGCTTTCCTGTTAACAACGACCCAGATCCAACTGGTTTCAGTTCCTTCTTATTACTATTTAAATCTCAGTATAGCTAGCAGAAAATAAACTTAGCAAACGATCTAGAGCTGAGGTAGGTAGGTAGGTGTTCTAGTATGGATGGGAATCAACCGGAACCAGCCGATACCATATTATCACGATACCTAGGCACCAATTTTATAAATTTTAATATTTCGTTACATTTCTAAACAAAACCTTGCAAATAAATTGCTCCTACCATATAGGATGCTGTGCTGCCTGCCAATGTAGGAATCATTTAGAGTGCACCACCTGTGGGATTATATAGTCACTGCAACATTTTACCACCTCAAATGCATACATTTTACATACATACATTTTAAATGAATGAATTATTTAAAAAATACATTTTGGAGGTCATGTGTCACAAAAAAGTATTGTGATGTGCAACTGAATTGACTGGGAATCATCACTCTGTCCTCTTATACAGCTGGTGTCACCATGTGATCATGAGGTCAGACACGCTGTCCATAACAGGACCTTAATAGTTCTTAGAAGAAGTCTAAGAAGTCTTGAATAATCTTGAGAATTATCACACGCCATATTTAAATAGTAGCAAAATGTACAAATTCTGCTTTACGATCCGTTATGATAAAGCCCCAGCACTTACGCAGTCCCAAAGAACAGCTATGATCCACCTACCAGCTACATTTCAAAGAAACTACATTTCAAAATTGCATCTTCACCATTCTCGAGATGTTTTTGACTGCTGCTTTTTAGTCTCTCGTGCACCTCAGAGCACTGCGCCTAACAGACGAAGGGAATTTGAGTTTCTTCTAATTTTATTTTCACACCAGTTTGGGATCAAATTCAGGAATGTAGGAAAGCCCCTAAGTCATTGTTCACACTCTGTTTTGGACAAACGCATAAAACAGAAGAAAATGCAATGGCGATTTTCTCAGTGTATAACACTCTCGTGTTGTGTTGTATTGTTATCAAGAAAATAATCAATGATAACTTTGAAAAAAGTTCCAAAGTTTGTCTCATAGCGTGAAAAAGTAAATAATGATTTAAGTGAATATATAAATGTATGGGCTGTACAGTGAGCAGCAATATACTGTATTCTAAGGAGAGAGAAAAACAGACTTTCAGGGAAAGTGCTGAACTGTAAACTCTTTGGAAGTGATCGACTACGTGCCAGTTAGAATTAAGTTGGTATAGTTATGTAGATTTTATACTCAGGTGCATTATATGAAGAAATGTGACAGATGGGTTGTCATGGCCAGCCTCACCAGATTCTGTGAATGTATTATAAGCTTGAGTGGTGCTTAGCATGCTTTCATATGTTCATGTTTCAGACATGCACATACGATATTCTTTCCTTTACAACTTCTTCACATAATTTTTTGTCCTCTTCTTGCATTTAACCAACATTTCAAGGAAACAAAACCTACGTGCCAACATTCCATTTGTCCTTGAAAGTGTTTTATGAATTATTTAACTGTTGCAAATACACTTGAGACATTATAGCACCCTTATCTGTCGGTGCCACACAATACCATGTGAGAGAACATTTTGAGTTCACAGGATTGCCAGTGTTGCCGTAGTTACACTCATTTGGACTAGTTTTGCAGTAGAGGTGGTAGGTGGAAAAAAGCAAGTCTGTGGGTGGTGCTTTTCTTCTTTTATAGCTTGATCACAGATTAAAGCACTCCATCAGAATTAAATCTAATCAATTTCTCTAAACGAAACAGGCTACACAATTCTACAGTGCCTTCTATCATATCAGTCTTTATCAACAGGCTTTGTGTTATGTAAGCGTTCCATGGTTTTATCTGTGTTAGACAGTTACCGTGCCTTTGAGATAAATGGAATTTTTTTTCTCGCTGATGTCCTGCTTTAAATCTACCAAGAGAGAACATTTTGACTTCATGTATACAATTCACAGCTCAGCTCAGTTTAGACCTGACTAGAATATTATAAATGAAAGTTCAGACTCATCACTATGGTTGCTGGCAAACAATTGAGTGCAAACGTTTGTGTACCCTTAGGTCACAATTTATTTTCTTTATCAGGGTTTACAGGTACTCCGTCATTATTGACTGACAGTGTCACCAAAGTTTTTCAAGGGCTAGCAGCTTAGCCATGCTTAAAAAGTTACAAGGTTTGCATTTTTATTGGTTCACCGTGATCATTTGTAGATCAATCAATGTTACCTGAACAAGGACGTGATCAGTGATTGGTCATTAGGATCAACTGGTCATTAGGATCAATACTGAACAGTGATTAGTCATTGGTGTAAAGAATGATCAGTGATTGATCATTAGGATTAATGGTGATCACTGATTGACAATTGGGATCCATAGTGATGAGTGATTGGCCATTGGGATCCATAATGTTCAGTGATTTGGTCATTGGAATCTATAATGAGCAGCGATCAGTCATTGGGTTCAATAGTGGAGCCATTGGTCATTGAGATAAACAGCAATCAGTGACTGATCATTAAGATCAATAATGATCAGTTATTGGGATCTATAGTGATTTGTGATTGGCCATTTGGATCAATAGTGATCAGTTATTGGTCATTGAGATCTATAGTGATTTGTGATTGGCCATTTGGATCAATAGTGATCAGTGATTGGTCATTGGGATAAATAATGATCAATGATTTGTTATTGGGTCCAACAGTGATTGGTTATTGGAGTCAAAGGTTATCAGTGAATGGTCTTTTTGATCTGTAGTGATAAATGATTGATAAGTAATTGGAATCAATAGTGATCAGAGATTGGTTATTGGGAACATTGATGATCAGTGAATCATTGTCATGAACAATTGTGGGTTGTCACCAGATTTGTCATTGAAAACTTAACAAATCCAGCACAAAAACAGTAACTTGGCAAAATTGTAATGTACACAACATGTACACAACCAGGAAACTAAAAAAGCTGTTTAAACTATGCATACCTAAGTATACCTGGTACATGATCCTCTAAGTGTCAAGTCGTAGTCCCACCTTAGCTCTCCAATATCTATAGCTTCTGCACCCTCTCACTTCTCAAATTAAATTTCTAATGAATTCACTTCATCTTTTGAATCATTGTCTTAATTTTGCAATCTCTCACTCTCACTAATAACAAAGTGAATTAGTAGAATTGAATATTATAATTACAGTACTGTGGTGGATACTGGAGTATTAAATGCCTCCCATGTCTTGCTTTGCTAGTAATAGGTAAATAATTTGGTTAAAGAATTGTGCAGAGCGACCTATTTACCAACACGTTGTTTATTTACCAGGACATACTGTAACGGTAAGGTGTTTTTCTCTAGCGTCAGAAGACTCAGATATGCACGTCAGTTATGTTATCTGTTCCCAGCAGCTGTAAGGCAAACGAGTGTGAGCCAAAAGTGTGTGTTGGCTCAGGGGTGGGGGTGAAATTTGCCTGGGCTGCACAGTGACGCTACTTGCACCTTTAAACACACAAATCAAAAACCTGATCAACTAGTCTCAAACTTGATCCTACTCCATCACTACTATTTTTCTTCGTTCAGCCAAAAAAATAATGCTTAAAATACTCTTTAACACACAACTTATTATCTAGCATGAACTGGTTAGTTTAGCTAGCAATTGTTCTTATCTTGTGTGCTAGTTTACATGCTAGTTAAGTTTGTAGTATATGTGCTAGTTAAAATCACACTACCTTTATGTTTTATTGTTTTATCTGAAAGGAGTAAGCTAGCAAGGTAACCCTGCTAGCTAGCATAAGAGCTAATGCAAAATTTAGTTGAACATGAACTATTTTTATGTTGTTTATTACTTCTAGCTCATTAAATCTGTTTATGGGACAGACACACACACACACACACACATAGAGAGAGAGAGAGAGAGAGAGAGAGAGAGTAGATTTTAAGGCATAGAAAAGTGATAAAAATCCCTTTAAGCAATGCTAATGCTACATTTATGTTTTGGCTATGTCAGAATAGCAAGAAATTCTCACATTCAATAAAAATAACTTTCTAATAACATTTTCTAATTAACAAAATAGTACTATTATATAAGTAATTGTAGAAATATTTAAAATGAAAATATAAAAAAAAACAAGAAATATTTTATATGTATATATACAGTATATATAAGTTATTTTACTTAGTGATTGGTGATATCCCTGAAATACTCTGTATAGCATATTTATACCACATTTAATTTAAACCTTTAGTATCAATTCTGCTTTTAAGTTAGAATTTACAGAGTCTGTGTAAATAATCATCACAACCTGTTAGTTTGAGTTTCCATAATTTCCTAAAAAGTGTACAGATTAGTGCTCTCCTACTGTACGTCCTGTCTAATTCTACTAAAAATACTATTTTTATGTATAATATGGCAAATTTACTTTAATATAGTCCATGTTTATATTTTCTAAATGAAATAAAAGGTTTAAGGGAGTGTTTTCTTTATTTTATATTTATCATTTAATTTGTTGTGCCTGAAATATATCACCATCACGTTGTCATTTTTGTAGTTTTTATAATTTATTAATTGAATTGAAGAAGTCGGGGCTTATTATTATTATTATTATTATTATTATTATTATTATTATTAATTTCGTGTCTTGTCTTTTATAGTTGGGTAGCTATGATTTGATGAAATAGTTTACCCATTACACACACAAAGCAAAAAGTGCTTATATACTGAATACTTATCATGTACCCTCACTAACTCACTCACTCACTCACTCATCGTCTATACCGCTTAATCCTGTATTCAGGGTCGCGGGGGGCCTGGAGCCTATCCCAGGAGCCTTAGGGCATGAGGCAGGTTTTCTGCTGAAAAAATAGTTTCATATCAATGCCGGGGAAAAAAAGATGTTAAAGTTCTACCAAGTCTAAAATCACATTGCTACAAGTTATCACATTGATGTACTTCACGTCCCAAAACAACAATATATGATTTTAATTTTTTGGTCATTTTCTTGCACAAAAAAAAAACATAAATTCAACATCGCAAATGATTTATATGTGACAATGAAAAAAATGTGAAGGAGTACCATGTAAAATCAACATGTGAAAACGTCATCTGTGCAATTGAAATGTTTTTGTGTGTTTCTTATTTACTCATAACTTGTCACATTAAACAAAATTACATATAACTGGTGAATATGTGACAACAACAATTTGTCAAAAGAACAATTTAAAATTATTATTAAAAAAAATATATATATATTATATACATTTTTCCGTTCAAAAGTTTGGGTCACTTTCTAACTCCATGATGGTTCCTGATGTTTATTTCTTTCTACATTGTAAAGGAATG
>JAQQZT010000037.1:2304040-2322101 GCA_030068275.1 Clarias platycephalus | reverse complement strand
CTCCTGGGATAGGCTCCAGGTCCCTGTGACCCTGAATACAGGATAAAGCGGTATAGAAGATGAGTGAGTGAGTGAGTAACCGCTAACACTAATCTCCGAATGTTATCTTCCAAAACTAACCATCAATACTAAGCTCTAACAGTAATTACTAGCGCTAACCTTTAACACTAATCTCTAAGACCAACTTCTAACACTAACCTCCAAACAATAACACTAACCCCAAAACATTATCCCCCAACACTAACGTCTAAACACTATCCTCAGCCTCTAGCACTAACCTTACACACGCACACAATCTTGTAACACTAACCTCTAAACACTAACCTTTGGCCACAAAATTTATAACAAGTGTCACTGAGTGTTTTATGTAAATTGCGTTTCTATCTGCTGACTGTAAGAAACTGCAACAAGCGGTTATGAATTTTGTGCCATTTTTTGACACCAGAGTGGGGAACAGAACTGCACTGTAGAGCCATCTGAGGGGTTTTATCGTCGGAAACTAATATCGTGAAATCTGATTTAATTCAGATTACTTCCTGACTGAAGATCTTTCTTTCTCCCAGTACTGTCGGCTAGATGTGAGGAAAGACGCAGGCAGTCTGAGTGATGATCACGCAACAATTAAATTGTGGTTCAGAGCACAGGTTTTCATCAAGAGGTTAAAAATATCAAGGAAAATGATGAAAAAAGGAAACAGTTCAATCTAGGGAAACACACATGTTCAGATTTGTTTACAAATATAAAATAAATAATATATATATAGATAGGGTTAGACATTAGATAGGATCATAATAGGATCATACATAGGATCAACACCATCTTTCATAATACTTAACGCTTCTTATCTGCTTTTTTTTTTTTGTAAATATGCATTTCATTTATGTCATTCAGATGAAACTTGACCAATTTTAATTTCACATGAAAAGACATTAAAAGGCTTAACAAAATGGCTAAAGTTACCAACATAATATTTTTTGGGAAGATTGGTCACATACATGTTGCATGAACTTCACTCACTCACTCACTCACTCACTCGTCTATGTCGCTTTATCCTGTATTCAGGGTTGCGGGGGGCCTGGAGCCTATCCCAGGAGACCTAGGGCACGAGGCGAGAACACCTTGGACAGGGTTGCATAAACTTCAAACGTAGATTTTTGCCATCAGCGACTGGTGGCTTTCTGTATTATATGTATAATTAGTTTTTTTTAAATCAGCACTAATACTGTGTTTTGGCCGAAATATATCAAATATCATTATCACATAGATTATGAAAGCAAATCTAAATGTATTTAATCTTTTCCTAGACATGTTTATTAATAAAAAAGTTATTTTTATTCTCTTTTGTAATCTTCATCGTAATAAATGGAGGTAGGTCTGTATAATCAATTTCCATTTCTTTATGTTCTTTCCCATTTTGCAAACTTTTCCTCAAGCTATATTTATAACCTGCATGCAGCAAGCATGAAACTTGATAGCTGAAAAACACACAAGCGGCTAGCGGATAATGACGTATGCGAAATCAATATGTATGTGAAGTCTTTCTAAACAAATCTGTGACCTCGGAAACTCTGTAGAGGTTATGAATAATGTTCTAACTCGAGAGTTCTGTTCCAGTTCAAGAGTGCTGTGATGATAAATAGTGGTGTGAGATAATTCATTTAGCTGCTAATACACGCTAATGGATTAATTTAGCATGCGTAGCGTGATTTACAGCAGCCTGAAAGTCATGTCAGAGAAAAATTATTCCCTTTATTAAATTGTACTAATAAGAAAGGTGATTGAAAAGAAATACAGTATATATAAGTACAATAATCAGTAGGCTGTTGTGCGAGGGTTATATTAGATATTCACAGCAAGCTCGTGATCGAACAACCTGTAGCCCTTAAAACTCAGTTAGCCATCTTTTGTTTTTGCTGTTTATGTTTGTTTTACAGTTGTAAGTTCACCAATAAAATAATAATAATAATAATAATAATAATAATAATATATTTATTTTGAGAGTTCTACATTTTTGCAACATTATTTCTATATTACATTAATTGTAAACCTTACCCTTTATAAAAGTATTATCCAAAAGATCTAAATTCACAGCTTGATTTTGCTCAGTTTGCACAGTTCAGGGGTAACCCAAGGTTTTCATTTACATGTACAGTACAAACCCATCATGTCTACAATCCTTTATTTTAGGCTCATAATTTTTTTTTATGATTCTCGTCCTCTATTGTCTGAGTTATGTATAATATCAAGTTATTATACAGTTACAATATAAAGTATTAAGAAAGCCTACAAAACAAATAAGTTCAGGCATACGGTGGCCCCTAGGGACAAATCAGAACCACTCCAAAGTTTGGACACACCTTGTTTATTGTTTAAGGATTTATTTTCTACATTCTAGAACAATACTGCATGTTTAAAAGTATGAAATAAAGCATATGGCATTAGACAATTAAGCAACAACAACAATGACATTTTATTTTAGGACACACAGGTTAGTTGTTCTGGAACAGTTCTTGTGAGAACAGTATTGTGACAAGTGCATTTGCAAAATCCATCAAGCACCATGATGAAACTGCCGCTCATGAAGACCTGCAGCAGGACTAAAACTTAGCTCATTACTTGTCATTACATTACATAAGTCAATTTAGTTACCAGCCTCAGAAATCACCAGTTAACAAACAGCACCTCCGATTAGAGCCGTTATGAATCTTTAAAGTAGCAGATATACATCTCAATATCAATCTCAATACGACTTCAGTATTGTTTTACAGCAAAGAAAGAAAGAAAAACAAGGAAGGACCATGGAGTTAGAGAATGATTACAAACTTTTCATTGGAAGTGAAAGCACAAACATAATGGAAACATGCTGGAATTATTTTTTTTATGCATTTTAAAAAATGTAAAAACTTGCAAAAAGAAAAATACTGCAAAAGTAATTTGCTACATCAAAGGTACTCCGGGACACTAGGGGGAGTGCTGAGCTTGTTTTGACTTTGCACAGACCAAGACTTATGAGTGGATGGGACGTCAATCAGTGTTTGCAAGAATAAATAAATAAGTTTGTTTTGAACTTATTAGAGCCTGTGTGTTTTGTATTGTTCTGTGTTATTACAGTTAAAAAGTCACATAGTAAACGTTAGCTACAGTCAATTGAACCGTAGTCGCTTAACCATGTGCTTTGACACATGTGTGTGTTGCCTTATTTAACTTTCTTGCATGTCCTTTAATTATTGTGAAAATGTGTTTTTGTATATGTAAAGTGTGTTTCTATAATGTTTGTGCTTTCACTTTTGTTCACTCCCAGTCAAAGAGTATGGTCTCTGTACCTCGTGGCCACCGTACAAGAGTAAAAAGTGATGCTGGTGAAAGAACGACTTTTATAGCTGCTATAACATAGTATATCGGCCAAAACACAGTATTGGTGCTGATTTTATTATTTTTTTATGTTGTACATATAATACAGGAAATATGTGTCCCAAAGAAGCTACGTCTGAAGTTTATACTACAACATGGAGGTGATGACCAATCAATGCTTCCCTAAACATTTCAAATTGATAACTTAAGCCGTTTTGGAGAGATGATTTTAATTGAAATTAAAAAAAATTATTTTAATTATTTCAATTAAAATTATAAATACTAAAACTGGTGGAAGCTTCAAGAAGCATATGACTTGTAAAAATTGTTGCTTAAATTGTATTTTTTTTTTTTGGTAAAAGCTTAAAAAGCCCAATAAAAATCATATTTTGCATTTTAGAATTAAACACATTTTCAGGTTTATGTCTTTTCATGTGAAATCTAAATCAGGAGATAAAAAGCATTAAGTATTGTGAAAATAAGGTGTTATATGATCGTATGTAAAAAATTCACTTTATCACCAGGGTGTGACACTTTTTACCACTAATACCATGTTTTAGCCATAAGTGAGAATAGGAAATAACTTGCTTCATGCTACATTAAAATAACTATAATCTGATATTTTATGTTTATCATAATTGTGTTGATATCATAATTGTATATATATATATATATAATTGGAGAATATATGTTTATCAGTGTGTTGTATGTTGTTTGAGCGAGTTTTCCAAGCAGTAGAGGACACAATGCACACCATTACTTCTCAACATTTGCATTTCAAAAGCAAAAACAGATCAGTGTTAATTTATTTATGAAGTCAAATAGGCATGGAACGAGTTCTGCTAATCATCTGCACGTGCTGCTACAAACATTATTTCCAACAAAGCTTATTTTCAAGCAGTGAAGTGCTCAAGAAGTCTTCTTTTAATTCTGGCTTTACAAAATATTTTGTAGACTGAGCGTTAAAGCTTCATATTTCCATGCTGAATGTCATTCCACACCAACTCTGAACTCGTTGTTATATATTATTTAAAGGAAAAGTGCATCCTTACATACAGTACTTCTATAGTCCAGTAACTCTGAGTCACTCGCCAATGAAGCCCTCGTTACTGCATCGTCCGTCTAATTGCTCCCACTGCTACCTAGATTTAATACAATCCTCTAAAACATTGATTTCTCTACAGCATGCAGGAACAGGGTTATATATAATTCAAAGTTAATTCAGTTTAGAGTCCTGGCACAGGAATAAGATTTATAAAGATATTGGTTGGCAAGTTGGCAGACGTCTGCGTGTTGTCCGGGATTCAATTTATATCACGTCCCATGCAAATCCTTTTATTTATCTTTATGGAATTAGTGCTGATTATTCAAAATGTGGATCCACTGTGGTATAAAATGAAGCAAGGTTGTTCCGAGACACTGCAGGAACCAGGAAATGCTGCGTCCATAGGAAAAAAGAAAGCTTGTGAAAAAATAAGTGCTAAATAAACAAAAATCTTCCTGGATGTAAGATTATACAGTGTATATACACTGCATGGCCAAAAAAGTCACCATTTCAGAAGATTCAAATTGCTGGGCTGCATCAAGCAAAGAAAACAAACTGGAACTGGGTTAAGAACACTTCAACGCTACCAAAATAGTGATTAATTGTTAACTTTCAAAAATCATGAATGGAGATCACTTAAACACTTGGTGAAGTTGCATGGGGGGAAAAAAACACTTTGTTTTATGAGCTGTGTTTAGTAGTGAAAATGTGAGCATTTCCATACACACACACACACACACACACGTAAGAAAACCACTATTTAGTGAGACTCATCAGAAAAAAGGTTTCAGTTTTCTGGGGAGCATAAAGATGGACTTTATAAAGAAATAGTAAATAGAGAAATATATTTTTAGAGAAATAGAAAAAGGTCATGTGACCTGATGAGACGAGATTGACCCTATTCCAGAGTGATGGGCGTGTCAGGGTAAGACGGGAAACACATGATGGGTTGATTCAGTTGCTCAGGTCGAGACTCAGCAACATAACGTTATGTGGCAATAAATTGAAGTCAGCTGACCACCTGAATGTACTGAATCGCCAGGTTATCACATCTAGTTTTTCTTCCCTGATGGCACGCGACATATTCCAGCACTCACAGGGTGAAAGAGTGGCTCTGGGAGCACGAGGAATCATTTACACACATGAACTGGACACCACAATGTGTGTGTGTGTAATGAAATATAAACGTGATTGAACAAGACATGTTTTGACAAGGCAGTGTATATACACTCAAAAATATGTGCACGTATACTAAAAACAGCTAGTTGTCAGCCAGGAAGTGCTTGATATATCGCCAGAAACTCAAACACTAAGCAATCATGGCATTGATGCATGCAAAGGCTTGGAGAAAAGACAAAGAAGCAGTAGAGATGTAGCAGCATGAAAATGTGTACAGTATATACTGTATACTGTATGTATGAATGTAAAAGAAAAAAACATAAACCAACACCCACTGTGCAACGCAGTCAGTAATGAGAGTGGGGCAAAAAATATCAATATCTGTTTAAGAGAAGAAAATCATTTCCAATCCAGTTCTTAATCTTTTCCAGAAACTTATTGTGATGTTTTTACAAAAGAAAAAAAGAAAAAACATACCCTTAAATACATTGGTCAAGGAGACCGAAGAAAGTAACATTCTATTTCGTATGATCATTAGCAGTAAAAAGAACCAACTAAGCAAAATAAAACATTTTTTTTTTTAACCTTTTTTATTTTTAGACATTCACCATGAGAATAAAAAGACATGACTATAAGTACATTGCTTTTTGTTCTCTGTTTTTCAGTTTTTATGTTGGCCATGGCTTAAACAAGCCAATTAGATTTTCCCCCCTTTGTGACCTCATATAAGAAGATTCCCATCCCCCTGAGTTGTCACACAGCTCTGCTGGTCTCTGGAGGGGCGTGGCTCAGCAGTAGCTCTTTTACATAGACACTGAAATGGCACCTTCAAATGAGTAAAATAAAGGAAGTTTAAAATCTAAGGGTTATTTCAGCCAAACCATTAATACATACACACTTCAGAGGTGGTTTGAGACCTGTGTTAACTTGTTAAACAAATAGGAAGATATGGGACCTTTAAAATCATTTGACGCTCTATAAAAAATATGTAAAAGTTAGCAGCATGAATGGTTTGGGGATGGAGCTGAGTATCGTGGAATGTTCTACGGACCTACTATTGATCCTTGTGGTACTTCACAACAAACAGTGGCTCTCCACAACAGTGAGTCTCCACAACTTTCAGTTGACTTTTTATTTGATTTTGGCACTCCTAAACATCTTGAACACATCGGTTTCCATCCACTGAGAACTGCCCTTCAAATGCCAACCCACCAGTAGCTATATTTTTTAATAAGTTGATTTTTAAAGCATGCAGTAAATTACACTGTGCAGCTTGGTGGTTTATATTGGTGAATAAATCCCTCTTGTCTACTTTCCAGATGGACAAATTACACCTGCGTCATTCCCTGCTCCATAAACTCAGTCAAAAGGAGATTAATGTATCTATTAATGTATTACCTGACTTTTTAAAAAAGGCTTTAAAACATGAAAATGAATGATGTGATGCACGCATTTCCCTTACTGGCTCCATTACTTATTAAGTGTTTTATTTAAAAAATCATCTTGATGAATGTTTCTATTAACATTATAATGTATTTAGTACTATACATTATTGATAAACAGATATTATATAATACACTATATAGTATAACCTGCCATTATGAATTCCTATACTTTGCTTTCTAAAGTGTTAATCATGTATATATGATTACTTATAAGCAATAAAAAAAAATTTTGTAGACAAAAATGACATACATTTTTATTACTTTAGGATATACACAGAAAATATAGAACTACTGTATTAATGAACAGGTTTAATAAAGCAACCTGATGTTCAGCACTATGCACTACTTATATAAAATGTTATAATGTTTTATAATGTAAATTGATGTTATGAATTCACACACATATAGATATATACATATAAAGTGTTATTCTGTTTATAACTAGGTTACATAATAAACACACAGTACAGTTAATTAACCCTTATTACCTAAGAATACACAATAATAAATTTGTGAGAATAAATATTCCGAATATAACGTATAATAAGTCCTATCCAATACTTATTTTATTTATTTATGAACAGGCTTTATAATGCAATGTACGATATGTACATTGACACTATGAATTTAGTTACTCTGTTTTAAAGAGTTTTTCATGTAGCTACTTATATTCACTCATACTGGCTTATGAGAGTAGGTGTTATTACTTATGTAGAACACTATGTAGTTTTTATTAACACACATTATTATACCATTAATTATTGCGCTTATTCTATGACATGAAGTTGTACTTTTTTTATGAATTCATATATTTACTTAAGTGTTATTGATATAATTTTAACTATTTATAAGCATTTATACAGGCTTTTAAAGTTGTTAAAAGTCACATAAAAGCATACTGTAGCCTTATTATTATTGTCACGATTCAATATTTATAAACATATATATTTAATATATTATGTTGCCTGACAATAATGCTTTATAAACTAATTTAGGTAGTATAATATAACTACTTAAATATAATAAGCACTTTTCATCAGTTAGTTCAGCCTTTACGCGTCACATACACATTACTGCACAGTTAAATTCTTTATTCGTTGCATATCCCAGCTTTATAGGCTGGTGTCAGCGCGCAGGGTCAGTCATTACTGTATATGGCACCACTGGAGCAGACAGGGTTACGGGCCTTGCTCAAGGGCTCAACATTGGCAGCCTTGTGGAACTGGGGCTCGAACCATCAACATTCAGATCAGTAACTCCAGTAACTAGAGCCTTAACACACTGAGCCACCATCGCCTCATGTAACCTGCCATATTGAATTCACATAAATGGGCTTTATGAATTGTCATTTGTGTGACATTAAGAACTTATCAGCACTTATACAGGCTTATAGTAGACAATGTAAGAGATTATCTATTATAGTATGCAATATCATAACACAATGTAGTACAATGTCAAAAAACATGCAATACGTTAGGTAAAGACACTTAGTATAAAGCGAGGACTAAGAAATTTTGAGAGCACCGAGGGATTTTTATCGCAGCCTTAACTCTGAATATCTACACTACAATAACCTCTGGTTTAACCTTCAGATGTCACGCCCTGTTTAGATTAAACAAATTGACTCCAGCTGGAAAGCAGCAAACATTTCCATTAGTCATTTATTAATGTTCCAGTGTCTCATATTCCTGATAATATAGTACGGTTAAGGTAATCCCAGTGAGCTCTGCAGTATGTGACAGGATTTATGTTTCATTATGTGACCTATTTCTATAACTCAGTATTAAATAAAATGCACTCAGCCTTGAGGTATTTAACACAGAAAGCCATTTTACATTTCGTTATTATCCTCTAATGCTTTCCCAAGGCTGGACAGCTGGGAATTAATGCTGAAATGATCACGTGAGAGGGATGTGCTGCCTCTAATGGAGGGTAGATTCACGTATAGATCTGCTTTTAGAGAGGAAATGACCTTGTTCATGAAAAGAATGGAGGAAAGGCATGAGATCGATGATGCAATCGGCTTACTTGGTGAGGAACCTCGTTCTATACAATACTGCACTTTCACAAATATATAATGTTGCCCATAATCTTCTATATAGAAAAAAAAAAAGCATTCGTTGGGCAAAAACTTTTTTATTGCTAATAATAAAATTCATAAATCTACTAAAAACATTATATATAATAATTGATTTGTAAGGAGTCTCCAGTGCCAGTACTTTGTAAATGTCAAGCAAAAAGATTTTACAGCATCTTCGATTCAGTAGTTTTTTGTTGCATGTCTTATTAGCTTGAAAAAACAAAGGAAATGGTTTGTGATTTGAGTTATTTGGCGCAAATATCAGCCAATCACATGGCAGCAAATCAATGCATTTAGTCATGTAGACATGGTCAAGACAATCTGCTGAAGCTCAATATGGGGAAGAAAGGTGATTTAAGTGTCTTTTAACGTAGCTTGGTTGTTGGCTCTAGACAGGCTGGTCTGAGGATTCCTAAAACTGTTGATCTCTACGCTTTACAGACAACAGTCTGAAAAAGAGAATAAGCCAGTGAAGGCGGTTCTTTGCCTTGTTGATGCCAGAGGAGAAAGGCCAGAAATGAACATTGAATTACTTTCTTTGCGTATCCGAGTATAGCTCTGGGGTCAGAACGCAGGGTCAACCATGATACAGCACCCCTGGAGCAGATGAAGTTAAGGGTCTTGGTTAAGGCCCCAGCATTGGAAACCTGCTGGAGCTGGGGCATGATCTTCCAACCTTCCAATCAGTAACTCAGTGCCTTAACCCTTTGAGCTACCATTGCTCTGAAGTTCTGAGCTATTGAACTCGGATTGCTGGATTCAGGGTCTGGAGTGCTAACCTCTGCAAAATGGAATGACATAGATAAAAATGCAACAGTAACTCAAATAATATCTCATTACAACCGTGCTATGCTGAACGCACAGCACGTCGAACAGGGAACTGAGAATACGATTCACATGAGTTCAACAAAATTGGACAATTTTAGTAAATGTCACCACGTCTGTTGAGACTTTATTACCGCTGCAACAGTCATATGGTCGGGTCAGAATTTGCCGTAAACAATATGAAAGCAGGAATCCGTCCTGCCTTGTGTCAGTGGTTCAGGCTGGTGGTGGGGGTGTACCGGTGTGGGGGAGATTCTCTTGGCACGTTTTTTGGGCCCCTTAGGACCAATTGTGCTTGGTTTAAATGCCACAGCGTACCTGAGTATTATTACTGACTGTATCCGTTTATGAGTGCAGGATAACATGAAGAACCAAAACTAAAATCAACTCAAACTGGTTTCTTGAACATGACGATGATATACTCAAAATGGCCTCCAGAGTCACCGGATCTAAGTCCAATAGAGCACCTTTGGAGCATCATGGAGCAGCCAACAAATCTGCAGCAACTGTGTGATTCTGTCAAGTCAATCTAAACCAAAATCTCTAAGAGATGTTTCCAGCAGCGTGTTGAATCTATGCCTTGAACAATTAAATCAGTTCTGAGGCCAAAAAGCATTAACAAGTATTAGTGTGTCTTAACACAAGTGAGTGTGTTGTATATTTACAGTTTGTGGACGGTTTAGTAGAAGTCCGGTGTGAAAAAGACAGAAATCAAGAAGTGATTAAAAAAAATCCAAAGCATTATAAACAGTGACAGATGAATTTATTTAATGCTTTCTTTGGCACTGCATTACTTTATCACACATGCACAATTACATTTGGGATGGAAACGCTGAGCGGAATAAAAAACATTTGCTGATGAATATGTTTGGAAGGTGATTATCCGCAATGTCAATTTGAAGCTTTGTTTTTATTTCAGGATTGTGTTGTTTTTCTTTTGCATCCCTGCTGGTAGGTGGATCGGCTCATGCCTGGCCTCGGCGTACCTTACACGACCTCGCATCAGTTAAATGAAGCGCATTTCCTGAACTAATGGGGTGTTAAACCTCCTCCTGGCTAGTGAGAATTCTCCTGTCATCCATGTTCTCTGTCAGATGCTAAGCAGAGCCACCGTGCTGTAATGCCCAGGGTGTTATTCGCTTGATGTTCTGGTTTCCTTATTAAAAGCAAATCAGAAGCAGATTCTAATTAGTGCAGCAGATGCGATTTGCGGCACGCAAGAAATCCTAACGACTGAATATGAATGCAAATTAGCCGACTTATCGTGCACTGCGACACACGACCTAATACACGTACGTACGTATCGTCATATGGCTAACAAGTACTAGGTTCTGTCATGAGGTTTCAGTAATTGCATGCAGACTGTTTCCTTGGCAACCTCGAAACATGGGTGTCACTTCTGTGAACGCTGATGGATTGCAAAAATGTGTTCAAGTGTTCTGATACTGTAGCAGCTCCGTCATTTCCGCTAGCTATTTTACAAAAGAAAAACTGCTGTTGGTGAGCTGAGATTAGCCACAGATATTTAGAGATAATATGAACAACAAGGGAAAACTTGGATGACAGGAAAATTAGATGAAAAATTCAGAAATCATCACATGATAATTTGATTAACAGTTTATATTGTTTCATTGTTGAGAAAGAAAGGTTGCTAGCTCTTGGAGTTTAGCGACAGATCTTTGAGGTTGGGGAAAACCTGGCAGAATCCCATCGGATTTCTACTGGCATAAAACAAACATGAGATAAGATTCCAGCTGGTGAATACATTCCTTTATTAACAATAAATGCTTATGCTAATAATACGAAACCATTAAAGAGCACATTAGCGGGCAGCTGCTGATGCAGTGGTAAAGTGCTCGCCCTATCATCTGGAGATCGCGAGTTCGATTCCCGGGTGATGCTGTAACCTCTCACAGCCGGAGGTCTAGAGGTCTGATCTCAGTGGGAAGGGTACTTAGTGCCATTAATTACGGCTCTACAGCCAATCAGCGGTGTCGTTGAGCAGCGGAAGGAGCAGATAGCCTTGTCCTCCGAGTGTTCAAAAAGATGCGGTCGGCTGGCGTCACGTGGTTCAGAGGAAACATGTGATAGTCTTCAACCCTCCCGATTGAGTGGTAGTATTAGCCGTAATGCGGGAGCCCCCTAGTGACGGGGAGGAATTGGCACGACTAAATTAGGGAGAAAATCCGGGGGGGAAATAATAATAATAATAATAATAATAATAAACGCTGTGATTGGCCATAATGCAACCTACTAGGATGAAACGATTAATAAATCTTATTCCTTGTTACTTTTATGAATGTATGATGATGTTCAAGTTAAACCGGAACTTGTGATGAAATTTCTGGTGAATGGAGGCATAAAAGAGGAGACTGACATTTACAGAAGACTTCAAGCACAGTACATTGATGAAATCTTTAGCCACAGAAGGCCGTATGTCCGTGAGTGACGATCCCGGCTGAGGTTTCCCACTGCAGTCGTTCCCGTGAACATTCAGCAAGTGTTACTCCTGGTCCTTGACGGATAACTTGTCGACAATTTGCGGAAGTTAGAGACGCATCTGTCTGTCTGAACTGTACACACAATTCACATACACGTTCACCAACACCAGTTACACGTTACAGGAACTCAGCTGGAAGTTATTGCCACATCCCCCGTACAGTCCTGACCTCACTCAAAGCCAGTTCCACATTAATGGAGTTCCTGGGAGGCTGGCATTTCAGACATAGATCAGAAAGGAAGTCCGATTGGCGTACTGAGAAAATTTCTTCGTTTATGACAAAGCACTAGTGTAGCATGCATACATGCATACAGTACATGCATACATGCATACATATATACATACATACATACATACATACATAGAGTAATGTATTAATTCCATAGGGAAATTGTTTAATACAAAACAAAGAGAGTGTGAAAGATAATTAAAACGATGAATAAATTATAAAAAGAATAGGAAACGACTGTGATGGACAGGAGCTACTGCCGCAGGCTGCTACTGGTGCGGCGCTGAAATAGTTTAGTATTATATAGAGGAATTAAAAGAGCTTTTACTCTCATAACTGTGTTCTGATATTCTTCACAATCAAAAGTCCTGGTTTGACTTGAACGCCCCCAGTATTTTTTACGTACAGAGCTAAATGATGCGTGTTCTGTTTAAACACTTCTATTTGCCTTAAAACTAATTATGTATATGTTTTTTATGGTTCGGTATAGGAACCAGTGATCACACCCACCTTGCCTGTCATATCTTCCTGCTTCTTTGACTGTCAGATAGTGATGTGTTTCTGACGTCTTTTCCTTTGAAGCTGAAGTACAGTATTGACTGACTTTATTCTGACAGTACAGACGCTTCCACTCATCCACATGCCTATTGAGATGTGATTGAACAGAAAGACCTTGAGGATCCGCTTAGTGAGTGTACACTACAGTCTTCCTGCTCAGCATAATTTTTATTCCCCACTAAATGTACTTAGTCAAAAAAGCACGAGCATGAGAACCCATGTTCCTGCAAACTGTGCACCGCGTTTCTATTTATTCAAGTGACTCATGGGCTTCCTCAAAGTGGGGGTGAGGGGGTGGGATACAACACAGTAGGCCAATAAATATAAAATCAATAGTTTCTAAATAGCATGTCAAATTCACACACATGCCACCGCAATGCAGTGTGCGTATCGCTTTTGCTATGTGAATTTGTTGCACTTTTCTACATCCATGGTTCATATTTTAAATTATTAGACATTATTTTCTGCTTAATACCTTAGACCTGCTCACGGTGGGTTTAGCCTGTACACACGTGTTTATGTAGGTTGTGGAGTGAATTATTCAGGATACTGTGTGTGTGTGTGTGTGTGTGTGTGTGTGTGTGTGTGTGTGTGTGTGTGTGTGTGTGTGTGTGTGTGTATAGGATATTATAATGCACACTGTGTGTATACATAGGGTTACAGCCAGCTCTTCCTATATTCTCACACTACATACGTTGCGTAATAGCTCCGCAAAATCAACAAGCTCCTCGCCCAGTTTGTTGGACAAACTTTGAGAAGATGGAGTGTAATTATCCTCCAGGACACGGAAAGAAAAAAAAAAATAACCAAAGTATGGGAACAGCAGCCCAACAAACCAGTTTTTTCCAGTTTAAGGTCAGCAATAACAGATGTTTAGTTGCAGTGTGCATCTCCCTGTTGCTAACCTAGCTGGGCCGTTGCTTCTTGGTCTGCTTCTTGTTCTTGCCAGCTGTACCGAGACATTGTGCGTGACAAAAGTAAGTTATAGCATTTGATAAACGCCACCGGGCAATGGTGTTCTATCAAGTTGAGGTCAGGACTCTGTGCAGGCTGGTCAAGTTCTTCCACACCAAACTCGCTCATCCATGGACCTTTGTGCACTGGTGCGCAGTCATATTAGAACTGGTGTGGAGTTGTTTTTCAGGAGTTGAGCTCAGTCTCTTACTTCCAGTGAAAGGAACTCTTAATGCTTCAGCATACCAGGACTTTTTGTACAATTTCATGCTCCCAACTTTGTGAGACCAGTTTGGGGATGGCCCCTTCCTTTTCCAACTTGACTGCGTACCAGTGCACAAAGCAAGCTCCATAAAGTTTGGTGTGGAAGAATTTGAAAGGCCTGCACCCCAACCTGATAGAACACCTTTGGGACGAATTAGAGCAACAGCCAGTTCTCTGTTCTGGAACAGTTCTTGCAGGAACAGTATTGTGTCAAGTACATTTGCAAAACCCATGAAGCACCATGATGAAACTGTCTCTCATGGAGACCTTCCCAGGAAAGCAAGACCAAAACTGGCCTCTTCTGCAGAGGAGACGTTCATTTAGAGTCGCCAGCCTCAGAAATCACCAATTAACAACCAGCACCTCAGATATAAATAGACATACAGAGACATACTGTATACATTGGGACATACATCTCAATATCAACTGTTCAAAGGAGACCATTGTATATTTTGGATAAATGCCTTCAGTATTGTTTTACAGTGTAGAAAGTAATAAAAATCAGGAAAGACCATGGAGTTACTGTAAAAGGAGTGACCAACTTTTGGCCGCAGATCTTGTTTAAATAAGGTTCTAGCTTTCTTTGGCGTTGGTGTTAAGCATTTAAGATTCAATTATCTGTCACATGTACCTTTTGTACCAATTTTTTTCACATATTCCTGCAAGCTGGGGTCAGAGCGCAGGGTGAGCCAGGATACAGCCTCCCTGGAGCAGACAGTGTTAAGGGTCTTGCTCATCGATCAGTATTGGATTGAACTGTCTGAGCCACCACTGCCTATTTCACCACCGTGTTACGAACATGAAAGTACATTTTTATTAAAATACTTTGTTATAGCTTTAGTGTAATGAAGTTTTTTTTAATAACTACACTTTATTTCAAAGTGATTAATGTCTTTTATAGGTAATAGCTATGTGCTACCATAATTTGCAGTGATTAATCCACTTTTTGGAATTTAAAGCATTAATAATGTGCAAGATATTCACTCAGGGTATGAATTTGGAATATGAAGTTTAAATTCAAGTCTGTGGTTAGCTGTTATACAAGAATAGATAATAGCATGGAACAAAAGACTTGTCCCCTTTGTTGCCATGGATACCTGATTGATGATACATCCTGTTCCAGCCACATCAGTGTCAGGTATTTTAAGAGCAGGAACATTGAGAGGCTCAGGTCAGTGCGTCATTGGTTTAGATGTTTTTCAGCATGTTTCGTGTTTTTTAAAATTTTGTACGTTTTTTAAAAAAGGAATTGAACAACTTTGCAATGAGACTTTAAATGTCATGACATTTTATTTTATAGAAATACATATAGAATGTGGTGATAAATTTCAGTCCAGTCCATATGTCAAGTTAGATCTTCAATAAGTAATCAAAGAAGCGGAAAACTGACCTTTTACACTGATAGTTAATAAAATAATGCTTTTATCCACAATGATTTAGGGCTCGGTCTTGTTTTTGTGTTTGTGATCCGGATATTTTATAGCACACAGTTATAGAAGGGATTTATTTACTGTATGGTATCGCTATCCGGTATCACCTAGTTCCCTTCTGAGTCTGGTTTCTCTCAAGGTTTCTTCATATCACCTCTGGGAGTTTTTTCTTGCCAACCTCACCTCCGGCTTGCTCATTTTTTTTTATTAATTCTTTACAGAGTTTCTATTCCGGTAAAGCTGCTTTTTGACAATGTCCATTGATAAAAGCGTCATACAAAAAAAAATTTAACTGAAATGAAGACTGATTTTCTTTCTGCCAATTTTTCTTGCTGGAATCACTTGAGTGATGTCAGATTGGATGGATGCCGTTGTTCGTGAGCTGCAATTTTCACGTCTTGCCACAGATTCTCAATCAGGCTGAGGTCTGGGCTTTGACAAGGCTGCCAAGCCCCTCAGCAAGACCCTTTACCCTATCTGCTCCAGGGCCGCTGTGACCCAAGATATCCGCTCTGGCCCAACATTCCTAACACTCTCACGGCTTTAGCATTTACATATTTTAAGCTGTGAAGTTAGTCTTCCTGATTGATGTCATCTTTAATTGTCCGATTGATATTAAAGCGTAACTCAGTGTTTTGTGCAATTAAACAAGCAGTCTTTATTGATCACGCAACGGTGAACTGAACTGATCAGTTTGCACTTAAAGTGCCAATGTTTTCAATCCTTTTCCACATATTTGGGTTCCTGGGAGGCCTGCGTTTCAGACAGTCCAATCATGGCTCCGGCGTACTGAGAAAACTTTCTACCTTGATGGTGTCCAAGCTCTAGTGAAACACTGGGATAAGTGCATTAGTGTATGAGAACCAGAAAGAGTTTTATTGCCAAGTACGCTTGCACGTACAAGGAATTTGTTTTAGTGACAGAGCTTCCAGAACAAGACAAATGACAAGACAAAACAACAAAACAACATGACAAAAAAAAAAAAAAAAAAAAAAATTTGTTAACAACAAATGGAGTAGGGTTTGGGATTCTAACAAATAAGTTAAATAAATATCTGTGGTATTGCACAGTATGTTACATAGTGGTATTGCACACAATATTGGGGCAGTGGTGGCTCAGAGGGCTAAGGCACTGAGTTACTGATTACGGAAGATCGGTGGTTTGATCCCCAGCTCCACCAGGTTGTCACCGTTGGGCCCTTGAGCGAGGCCCTTAACCCTATCTGCTCCAGGGGTGCTGTATCATGGTTGACCCTGCGCTCTGACCCCAGTTGCGCTGGGATATACGAAGAAGGAATTTCACTGTGCTGTAATGTATATGTGACAAATAAAGGCTTAACTTATTGCACAGTGAGAAGAATGTTTAGCTGTTCATGAGGTAAATTGCCTGGGGGGGGGAACTGTTCTTGTGCCTGACCATCCTGGTGTTCGGTGCTCTGTAGCGTCGACCAGACGGCAGAAGTTCCAAGAGAAGATGGCTTGGGTGTGAGGAGTCCAAAGTGATATTCTGAGCCCTTTTCGTCTCTCTGGATATATATATATGGTTCTTGCAGCGTGGGCAGGGGAGTGCCGATAATCCTTTCAGCAGTCCGAACTGTCCTTTTTAGTTCAAGATTCAAAGAACTTTATTAATCCCAGAGGGAAATTGCTTCTGTCCTCTGAGGGTATTATATAGAGAAATAATGGGAGTTTTTACTCTCAGAACAGTGTTCTGTTATTCTGTACAATCAAAAGTCCCACTTTGACTTGAACACCCCCAGTATTTTTAACTTGAATTGTAATTTTTTTTGCAAATAAAACAAGTTTCAGACATTTTTCATTGGGTTCTTAAAAAAAACTTTAAGCGAACAGTGAGTAACAGAAATACACTTTTGTCATATACAGTATTGCTGCATTTTTAATGAAAGTTTATTCTATAAAAATGTTACTTGTTGAATATTTTACTCAGAGATGTGGGACCCTGCTGGGATCTCCACTGCCTCCTGCTCTTTGATTTTGCCATTGAACCACTATTCACTAAGCTTAGATCCTCTCTTGCTCCGTCATGTGGTGAAGCATAAATTATAATTATATGCTGATGACCTGTTGTTACATATGACTGACCCTGCAGCATCTGTTCCTGCTCTTTCACCTATTTTCGATCACTCATTTACAACTTCAGCACCTAACTTGCCTTTATTTCTAAACTCCCCTCTAATTTCTGAAATTGTAATTTAAAATGTTTTTATGTTTCTTTGAAAAAAAAAAAAAAATATATATATA
>JAQQZT010000037.1:2259378-2279235 GCA_030068275.1 Clarias platycephalus | reverse complement strand
AAATTTATTAAAAATCTTTGCTCGTCTTGTGGAACACTCGCAAACCGCGTTACTCGCAATCCGAGGTTTCACTGTATTTACTAATTACTTTATTGCTAAATCTTACATTAAAGCATCTTTATTAATATTTATCTTTTATTAATTAACATTCAATAAAATTTACAGCTTTCACCAATTAAATACGTGTGAACTAATTTCCTGTTTTTAATTTTACTGTTTCTTACAGTCCACCACAATTGATTTGTACTGCAATAAAATAAAATAATAAAAACACGGTTATCCACATGACGGTGTCTCTTCAATCTACTGCACAGCTGATGAGTTTGCAATTCAGCCTCCCTGCCAAGACTGTTCTGCCTCGCTAATGGCATCCCTCCAGGGAACACACACACACACACACACACACACACACACACACACACACACAAAGGAGAGGTTGGATAATAGCCATAAGCATGCTCATATTCCGCTGTTATAATGAAAAGAAAAAAAGACCCTGGCGGCACTGAACCCCTGGAGCATGATTAACCTGGAGTAATCTGGAGGATGGAGATTCGCCACAATCGATATTCCTCTACATGCAGATGCCAGCGGGGTGAGAGAGACTTCAGACCTGCTATCATATCGCACTTAATGCATTAAAGAAATAAGAAAAAGCATTGCTCCCTTCTGGCCAGGTTTTATTTTAAAGAATACATAATGAAGTGACCCAAGAGACAGAATGCAGGAGAAGCCAAGCTAAGATGAGTCGCTACGTTAAACAGCGCCAAGGACTTTTGTGGGAAGAGATACACTAACACACTGCGATGTGCAACAGTGAGTGATGGAACAACGCCTCCAAATTGGTTCGTTAGCTACTACTTCAAATTTATCAAATGGTGTTGGGACGAAGAGTCTGGGGGTCATGGGTAGGCGTGGCATGCAGAGACGCAACAGCACGGTCAAGTGCAGTCCTGGAGAAAGACAGCGCGACACATGGTGCTAAAGTGTCTGGAATGTGCAAGTGGTGCTGGTTGGCGGTACGAGGACGTGTATTGTCCTGCAAAAAAGAAGATCCGCCTTTGGGGATCGAACCAGGACGTTTTTATGGGGAGTTTTTTTACCCCGTTAAAGGAGTTCCTGGGAGGCCAGCGTTTCATATGTAAAGCAAGCAAGAATTTTCTTTCTACCTTGCTGGCGTCCAAGCACTAGTGGAACACTGGGATAAGTGCATTAGTGTATCAGAGGATTATATAGAGAAATAAAGGGAGTTTTTACTCTCATAACTGGGTTCTGTTATTCTGTACAATCAAAAGTCCTGCGTTGACTCGAACGCCTTGTACACATCACAATTTTTGTGTGAGCTTTATGTATACACAGATATATTCTATATATTGACCGATCCCTTTATTGTTAATCATACATTTCTACATTTAGCATTTGGTCCATATGTTTTTGGACAGTGAGTCCAATTTTATATATTTGCCTCTGTACACCAACACAACGGATTTAAAATTAAGCAATCAAGATGTGATAGAAGTGTAGAATACTGGAATTGTTAACGTGGTAACTCTTTTTGAATTACAGCTATTTGCCACATCATTCCTACATTCAAACATTTGCCAAGTCCTGCATTCTCACAAGTTTAAAAAGTAATAAGACAATTAAAATGTTAAACAGTTTGGCGGCCAGTTGCAACCCATTTTCTCACCATTTTGTCTGACACAGTAAGGAAATAAAATGTTTAGAGTTAAATTCTGAAGTGTAAAGAGCTCTACTTTATGCTCAGATTTAATCAAATGCTGCAAAACTGATAGGACTGATAGGACTAGGATAGTACAGATGGATAACGACCCAGAAAGTACCATGAAAAAAAAACCCAAACGCAAAGAAATGGAATGTTCTTAAAGGGCCAGAGTCAGTCACCTGAACTCAAACCAACTGAGCTGCTTTTCCACTTAATGAAGACATAGACCCCATGTTAAAGCACATAGACCCCATGTTAAAGCACATAGACCCCATGTTAAAGCACATAGACCCCATGTTAAATTCATGACAATTGCACAGGGAGGAATTTTTCATGTAACTCATCGGTTAATTGACGTTGTTGTCGGCTGCTCTGATCAAGGGGTCGCCACAGCAAACCAAAGATCTGCAGAGGATTTACACCAGATACCCTGCCTGAACATTTCTATCCAGGTTTTGGACTGGCACTGCATCCAGCAGCTGGGCTTTGGGCATTGGCAGGGAATCAAGCCCAGGCCTTACACGTGGCAAGCAAGACAATCTACCACTGAGCCACCGATGCCCAGCAGTTAAACCTGCATTAAGCCATAAAATTAGGCGTAATTAATGACGGCTGCATTGGCGGTGTCTAACCACCGGCTGTCCATCGCTGAGGGTAATGAGCTAAACACAATTAGGGAATTTAGGGACGATGTGTAGGGTATGGAAGATGGAGGTTAGGCAAATGCAAAGTAACGTTAGTATATAACTTAACTAAAATGCTAAGGGAGCTACTGTTAAGCTAGCTACCTAGTGTTAACTGGGGTAAGTTCCAACCAAAAGCTAGGCTCTATTCGTTCCACCCATTTACCTCTTCATAGGACTTAACTGTGATGTAGCCGGAGTCAGGACCTGACAAGATGACCAGAGCTCCCACAGCCGAGCTTCAAATCTGCTCTCCTGAACACCTATTGGTGACATCACGGAGGGTTTCTCCCAGTTCTTATACGGTCCAAGGCAGCCTTGTATTAAAAATACTGCTTATAATCAATATTACTGTATGTTCATTTGTCTAATGTGTTTAAAACCTGAGAAATTGGCTGTAATTCTTGATCATATAAGAATTTTGTTAAAATCCTTGGATTAAAGCTGAACATCTGCTTTCCAAGAACATCCTGGTGGTGTACAGAGGCAGATATCCGGATACTCACAGGCCTGATCCATACCCATTTAAATATGATTAATCAACTGTTCCAATTACTTAAACTACCCAGAGCTCCTTCACGAATATCAGACATGTATTAGTTCCAGGTCCAGGATAACACGATCAATCCGCGGATCTAATCACAGACGGACGTCGCACGAGAACAGATTATCGAGTTATAGATCTGCTCGGCATGATCGACGTGAAAAGCATCGAGTGCAGACTCACAGACCCGAGGCGTCTAGAAAACCGAGCAAAGCAGGACACGAGCCCTGGCAAAGCATAGAGCGGTTATTGTGCTCTCTAATGAGCACACACACACACACACACACACACACACACACACACACACACACACACAGAGCTGCCAGCCATCTTATTTCACACCAAAACGCCTCTCTCGGATAATAAGCAGCCTCTGGCGAGGTGCGGCTGATCCTGATTGGTCTGTTTCAGGTTATTTTGCACTGGCAGAGATGAAAGTTCCCCAGGAACACACTATGACTGTGTCTGAAATGACTGCTCACACACTATACACACTATTCCTACTAAAAGAAAACGCAAAAGCAGCGTCAAGTAATAAATAATAACAATAATAATAATAATAAGGAAAGGCATAAGCAGCGATTTGCGGGTCCAAGCACCCTAATTTCAGAACATCATATATTTCCAATTCCCAAGATAGAAAAAGACAACAAACATTAAGCAAATCTTTATGCCAACTATATTCAGATCAGATTTGGCATCTCTGCAGCACACAGTTTGTTGTGCATAAACTGCCCCCATTATACGCCCCCCCCCTTTGGATGAGGAAACTCGAAGACGTGTGACTCAGGCCGACCGCATCACTGCCAAAGCCTGTGATTGGGTTACTGGTACTGTGATTGACTACAAGGCGCGAGCGTGCCCCTCCTCCTGCATTCACACCCACCACCATCACCCCCGGGTGTGGCATCATCAGAATTTTAACTCATTTAAGCGCCGTCGCTAATCACGGCAATCCTGATCATGGAGGCGATACTGCTTTTACACCACAGTACGATCGAGTAAGTTTGATATTTCAGAAACAGGACGGCTGTATGTTTTATTTGCTCCACGAGCTACTCACTCGGCAGCCTGTCGCCCCACCTACTGTAGATCGCTTACAACGACTTTGGCTAAAACAAAGTACTGGTGCTGGTTTTATTTATTATTTTTTTTATGTTATACATATAATACAGAAAATGTTTGTGGCCAAAAAAAGCTACTTCTGAAGTTTATACAACATGGAAATGACCAATCGGGCGTCCATAAAAAATAAACGTTGCTAACTTTAGTCGTTTTTGGAGAGATGATTTTATATGAGCCCCAAAAAGAGAAACCCCTTTTTCAGAGTTATACTGTCTCACTTCAAACAATAATCACTTAAAATGCTAATTATTAATAATTTTTAGTATAATAATTTTAGCATTGATACTAAAAGTTATTGTAAGCTTCTTTGGTCTAAGGAGCCGTGGTGTTATGGCTTCACTAAATCTTCCACAAATATAAAAAACAAACAAACATGTAAACGTAAACAAAAGTTCGCTTGGCTTTCCACTGACGCAAACAAGACTGAACGGCATCCGGATGTACGCGTGACTTAGCTAGGGCTAGGCAAAATCTCAGTTGTTAAGGCGAAAAGGTTTCCACTGTATAGTGAACTGTAAAGTTTGGTTTGATGGTGATTATTCATTGCTGTTTTTTGTTGTTGTTGTTGTTTCTAAGTCTAACTTACAACCTTTTTAAGGCTCCTCTTGGCCGACCACCGTTAACGTCGACCTGATTTTAGAAAACTCGTCTTTAAACAAAGGTGCCGACCAGCGACCTACGTTCTAACCCACATGTTTATTAGATTCCATAAAAACAGCCTCAACTCCAGGAATATGAGCACCTGCCAGGAAACGTCACATGACCTCTGGTAATGTCTTTAGCATGGAGATAACACCGGAGCCAGACGCAAATTGCGCCCACGTTTAATCATTACCTAGGAAGCGAAGCGGCTCGAGAGAGCTGCGCGTGTTTGTGTGCAGAGCAGCCATGAATAAGGTTAGATGAGTGTTTACGTATCTCTGTGTGTGTGTGTTCTTACAGCTGCACCGAGGGCTTGATCCAGGTCCGCGATAATGTCCTCCTCGTCCTCCAGTCCAATGGAGAGACGGATCAGCGTGTCCGTGATGCCCAGCTCCATCCGCAGCTCCTCCGGCACTGCCGCATGGGTCATGATTGCCCTGTGAATGAGCGACACGGGCGTATCAGGATTATTACACGGCCTACAGGCCACACGGGATTATTCATGTACGGATAAACGACTGACCCGTGCCTCCAGTCTCAAACCGATTTGATTTGAGAGGCGAAATCATTTAGTTATTACAGCCTTTGATAAGCGACTGGGCTAGTATGATAACGGGCCCGAATTAAATATACCACGCACACTTTAAATAAAACACACGCGCACAATCACCCAGCCTTGCAGACCGCTGGCACTCGGAAATCAGTATTAAAGTTTAAATATTTAATGAGCCTTTTTTCCCCCCGAATGCACCCATGACCCTAAACACACAAATTTATGTTTAAAAATAAATAAATAAAAGATTCATGCTGCTTACAGATGGTGCGCCAGGCTGCCTTAGTGCCCTCTTGTGAACCATAATCCTTTAGAACAAGCGTATCGGTAGTTCAGTATATTAATAATAAAATGTTTTACGTCTAAACCTGATTCTCTGCATCTGTCCTTGTCTGTCATAATTAAAGTCTGTAGGAGGACGCGGAGGATGGGTCTTTATTTTATGAGAGATGCCATCCCTGGGAGAGTTCCAAGGAGAAAGCCGCTGCTGAGAACACGAAGGCTCGGCTCATGTTTGCCAAAAAAACATTTGGTTACCGGAGAGACTTTTGGGCAAATATTCTGTGGAATGATGAGAAAGTTATTGGAAGGTGTTTGGTTTCATCTAGCGTAAAACTAACAGCATTCCATAAAAAGCACTGCAGTGAAACATGGTGGTGGTAGTGTGGGTGGTAGTGGGGCTGATGGATTGGATGGAAATTACTTTTTGCGCCGTAAACCTGCAGTAGCTTCATTTACATTTGTGGCATTCGGCAGACACCCTTATCCACAGCGACTTATTTTATTTAGTTGAACCAAACCGTAGTGCAATGCCTTAACCACTGCGCTACCCTTCCAGGCTCACCAGGGGGCTGCGCCCTCACAAAATGGCCTTGTGAATTGGTGTCTCAGTGGTAGGTTTCTCGCCCGGATTCGATTCCCACCCAAACCCCAGTGACCGTTCCAAGCCTGGATAAAACGGGAGGGTTGCGTCAGGTGTGTAAAACCTGCGCCCAGCTGTTGTGTGAACCGGATGGTCCGTTGTGGGAACAGGAACGACAGGAGCAGCCGAAAGACAAGTTGTACAACGGTTTTGCACTCATTAAACCATTACGTATCGCAAAATGGGACTGAATCGGACTAAACTGGTACTTTTAAGCCTAACCAAAAAAAAATAATAAAATTTTAGAGATCCAGGTAAAATTTTTTGCATCTGGAAAAAAAGTGTGTACATGCTGGAGATGTCGTGGATAGACGTCAACCGGGGGAGTCCATTAGTGCCAGGAACGGCACAACATCCCATGAAGAAAGTGTTCTCAGTTTGAAGTGTACTCGAAGGAACCTGCGGTACTTACGGATGCTCAGCCAGACTCTCGTAGCCTCCGAGACTTTCAGCCAAAGTGACCAACTGAAAGAAAGAAAAACGAAAAAAAAACGAAAAAAAAAAAAAACAGATAGAATTAAACGTAAATTCCGATTGCTTCATTTAAAGTTTTTAAAGTTGCATCGTCAATAGACAGAAGGATAAAGATTGGTTAATACGCATACAGTACAAGTTTTCTACAGAACTCCATTGGTGACGGTCCTACCTGAAATAAAATAAGAATAAAGTAATAAAAACGAGATCTGGCCTAGTACACATCCATGATTTATGACGAGAAATCCTCGGCTGGTGTTCGGAGATGCTTTTCTGCTTCACCGCAGGTGTAAAGGGTCATTATTTGAGCTACTGTGACCTTCCTGTCAGCCTGAACATATTGTCCTTTCATCAGCTTGACATTCTCATCTTCACATCAGGAAGTTTTTGATTTGCTTTCGCATGTTTCTGTGCAAAGAGTGTCTACTGTCTAAAGAATGTTCAGGGAACCAAACCACAGACATTTGTATTTTAAAAATGCAAATACAAAAAAATAAAAAAAATCAGTTGCGTCCTAGAACTATTCCATCTCTCATCACCTTCAAGTTCTTGAGGAAAGCCATCGCGTGCTCCAGTTTGCCTTTGATGTAGAAGGTCAGCATCCCGGGACAGCCCGAGCACTGTCTCTTCATCAGCTCGTACTGGGGGTGAGACGGCAAACCTGGAGACAGAAACGAGCGAGTTCTTCTCAGTCAGGGTTCATCATACACATTATCTTTCTTCTCTCAAGATGAGAACTTGTGCTGATCTGCTTGGAATTATTTATGTCGGCAGCGGCGGCGGCATCCCCCCCAAATACGTATCGGTTTAGAATTGAGCTCCTAAAGCAATAGTGCCCTCTAGTGGATACAAACCTATAACACACCATGCTTCTTAAAACAAGTTAAATTAAAACTTATTTATTTTTAAACCTTATACCTGTTCAGTCTCTGGGTCTCTCTCTAATGTATAGTGAAACTTCATATCTCTCTGCACAGAGAAATGAACTGAAAATCTCTTCGTGCCTAAATCAATTACGATGCAAGTTTTAATTCTACTTAACCTTTTTTAAAAGTAAATCTTGTTTTTTAAAAGATGTTTGCATACAAACAAGCACTCTTTTTTTTTTTTTTTTTTTTTTATAGGAAAAAATGTGTCTGACAAAAATGATCAGTGCAGTCATGTAAAGAATGTAGAGAACTTTTTTGCACTTACATATAAGTATATATAAATAGTTATTATCCTGACTGTCTCCAACAAAAACATATCAATATGTTAGTGTGAAAAAAATGAAAGTCCATAAAATATTATGTTGTTAAAATCCTGTTAGACAGAAGTTAATGAAACACCAAAAGACAAAGTACAAGTACTTCTATTGCTTAGTTTTTTTTCTTAGTAAAGAAGTGGAACTATACAAGTGGAACGGCTCCAAAGTCTCAAAACCCAACTCAAGTGCACTTTCTGTCTGATCAGTGCTGGCGGTGTTGTGAGACAGGTGTAAGTGTGTCTGTAAGTGTGTTTCAGACTAATTCTCACACAGAGTTTGGAGAGAAAGGCAGATCGGAGGATTTTAATGCACATCATTTTTGATTTATTAACCTCATGCAAAAGACTACGTCTACAATCCATGTTGAGGTTTTTTTTTTTTTTTTTTTTCTGGTGATGTCGTTATTTTTGTTGTCGCTTTTTTTTCCCCTCCTACATCCGTTAAAGTTCTAAATGAACACTTCGACTGAAGCTCTGGTTAATCCATCGGTTTGAATGAATAAAGGCGACGTCGCGTCACTGCGCTCACCCGGGAAAATGACTTTGTCCACCCTGGGATCGGCCTCGAGAAACTTGGCCGCCGCCAGAGCGTTTCTGAAGTGCTGCTTCATCCTCAGAGGCAGCGTCTTCAGTCCACGATTGCACAAGTAGCAGTCGAACGGGGACGGGACGCAGCCAATGGCTAAACATGGGGGCAGAAGAGAAATATACATATACAAATAGAGATATTTAATAAACGTTACTGGTCACCATCGTCGTCGTCTTACCGTTCTGCAGAAACTTGAGCTTTTCATACAGGTCCTGACGGGTGACCGAGATCAGCCCCATGACGACATCACTGTGCCCTGAACAAGACACACAGCCGACATCCTGAGCCAACGTCACACCTCTAACTCCTGCTCTGTGCGTCAGGAACATTTAATCACAATGTTCTTTACACAGGATTTGATATTTACCGTTAATGTACTTTGTAGCGGAGTACATGCACATGTCTGCTCCCAAGGCCAGGGGGCGCTGTAGAGGTGAATCAGGGAGAGGAATAAGAGATGAAATTAAAGCGTAAGATTTAGATGAAGAAATTGGATTATGTGTTTGAAATTCGACACACTATTACATGTCAAGAGAAAGAGTGAATAAAATAATCTGATGTTCTTTAATTAACCCCAACAACCTGACGCTTTATTTTGCCCTTTTTAAACTACACCGGTACCTCGGCATACGAACGACCCGCATCACGAATTTTTACCTCTCGGCGTACGAGAGAACAAACCGCTCCGAACCGAACGCCGGGTAAGTCGCGCGTCCGTCCGGCAGCCGTTCAAACCTTAGATTTGATTCCATGTTTATTGTCGGATTTGTCTCAAACAGCTACATCCCTTTCGTTTATTTTTTACGTATTAAAACTACAAAAAGTATCTAATAAACACTGAAATTCTGCGCAACTTGTTTTGTTGATGTTTAAATGTCACGTCATAAAGTATGAAGTGAATATCTTTTTTTTTTCTTTTCCTGCTCCACACTCCAGTCCAGTAGATGGCAGTGTTGCACCAACTGCTTATTAAGTCAAAATAGAAAGAAGTAGCAGAAATCTGTAGAAGGTTCAAGCGGATTCAATTTTCCAGAAACAGCCGGGTGTGTGCAGTTTGCTAACCCTAAACCGTCTGACGTTTGTAGGTCTGACGTTTGTATTTTCATCCAAATACTTTACAAGGTTTTCTGAATAAATAAATAAAATAACCACAAAATAACAATTTAAGTATTTGTATAATTAGTGAAGAATACACATTTATTTTATTTTTTCTTGTTCCTGATGTAAATACGAGTCTGTTGTTCACACCTGGAAGTACGCCGACATGAAGGTGTTGTCCACCGCCACCATGATGTCCTTGTTGTACTCGTGTGTGATATCACAGCAGGCTTTAATGTCCACCACCTTCATAGTTGGATTTGTTGGAGTTTCGATCCATAACAGCTACATGGACCAGAAGAAAGACAGGGTTTTTCATTTGTTTATCCTAATAATCCTAAAATAAAACCCTAAAAGCACAGACTTGTTTTTCCTGCTTAGTGACAAATCAAATCAGGAAGGAATTAAACGTAGGGAATAAATACGTAGGGTTTTTTTTTTTTTTTTTTTTTTGCTTTACTGAAAATTAGAGAGATAAATTCACTCCTGAACTCTCTCACACACACACGCGCACTCCTGATCTTCGAACCTTTGTGTTGGGCTTCAGAGCCGCTTTCAACTCTTCCAGCTTGGAGAAGTCAGCGAAGCTGATGTCGTATCCGATCTCTCCAGCTATACTTTTAAAATAACGATAGGTTCCTGGAAGACAAGAAATTTACACTCAGCCATCACACGCTCGACCGTGTGGGTGTTAATGATGTTACACTTGTATTAGCGCGCGGCGTACCTCCATAGACGTCGTCCATGCACACAATCCCATCTCCAGGCTTCAGCATGTGCACGATGGTGGTGGTAGCGGCTAACCCAGAGGCCAGAGCGACACCTGTCCGAACAGCCCACGATCAAGTATTAATAACGTCGAGTAAACAAATTGTGAAAAAGGAGACTTGGGGTTCATTAGAATAGATTTAAAATTCATTAATAAATATAAAGTCATCTGATTGGTTGATATTCGCTATTGGATGACCAGGTTCCCTACTACCCTACCCTACTATGTGACTATGAACCAAGCAGGTTTGAGGACACAAGGACAGAAAACATGTAGTATCCATGTAGCTGAGAGATCACAGCAGGTCCTCATAGTTACATTGTAGCAAGCGGTGGGTGAGTCATAACAGTTCTTGGA
Source organism: Clarias platycephalus (assembly GCA_030068275.1). NCBI lineage: Eukaryota > Metazoa > Chordata > Actinopteri > Siluriformes > Clariidae > Clarias > Clarias platycephalus. The sequence goes on along the minus strand of JAQQZT010000037.1, from coordinate 2,268,508 downwards.
CAGTTTTTGGAGAGTTCTTAAGAGAGTTTTGATGGTTCTTAGCCAAGTCCTAGGTGACCTTTAAGTACATCTAAACATTTCATACCAAAGGTGTCATCAATTCGTGTAACTTCACAGACTTGAGCGACCAAGAACCGCCAAGAATTTCAACTCAGGACAATTTAGCGTGTTCTAGCAAGCAAAAGTTTGGAAATTTGGGAACGCCAGCCCCCTTAATCAACTCTCATACTATTAATAAATCAATTCATTCTTATTCATTTTAATTATTCTTATTAATAATATTTTAAACTTACCTCTTTTGCGTACCTCTTATGTGTTGGTGTGTGTGTGTGTGAGATCATGCAGAAAGATTTACAGATAATTTTAAGATAAGTTTGTTGATTCGACAGCTGACTTACAGTGCTGAGCTCCGTCCAGAGCAGCGACGGCTTTTTCCAGGCAATCCCGTGTGGGATTCCCGCTGCGACTGTACTCATAACCCTGCAGTTACAACAACACATGGGGGGAGTCAAGGCAAAGCAGCAAAAACGACTTTTCTGAACATAAAACTGTGATTTTTGACTTCTGTCAAATTCTCTCAGAAACCCCTCCAACACCCGCTGTGCTTTTTAAAAATTCATTTAAACAATTCTGCAATCAAAGTATCATGAGCCAACACAATCATAGCAAGAAATACTGCTGCAGGGAGAAAATTGAACAAGTGTACGGAAATCTCTCGAGAAGAACTATACAAACACTTTGCCCTCACGCTGTATATAAAATCCTCCAAATCTCAGAAATTAAAGGCGTGGCAATTCCTTATTCAAGTGTCCCTACCCTCAGCAGGTCATATCCAGAGACTGGTTCCTCAGCATCACATGAAATATGCACGCGAGTGATCCTGAGGAAGATAGCGCCAATGACGGACAAGCGGCACAGGTGAGTATGAGGCACTGCATGGACTTCGGCCTCTGTATGACTGTTGGACGAGCGAATGGTAGCCACGAATGCTAGGATCAGCCTGAAGCAGTACATCAAGAATAAACCAAGACAGTGGGGAATTCAGAGAACATCAGATCAAAAACATTCATTCAAGCAAGTCTAATGTTCAAATGGGAAGGGGCTTTTTCTTTTGGTTCGGTGACGTCACCGTGTAGAAAGGACTTCTTGGGATCTGCAGATCACTTTTACTGTGATGATTTCTATACCAGCCCAGTCCTCTTCTGGTGCCTTCAGGACATTGGGTTTGAAGCCTGTTGGACCTACAATTGGTAAGGTTTTTTCTTCTTCTACTTTCGCTGGTCTTGTTTGGGGTCACCACAGCAAACCGTTTGTCTCCATCTACCACATCTTCCTCCACCTCTCTAACCTCTCTTTTCCTCCTCTTTGCCTGGCAGCTCCATCTCTAGAACATTCTCCACCCGATATAAACCTCATCCCTCCTCTTCACATGTCCAAACCATCTTAACCTGGAATCTCTAACTTTGTCCCCAAATCGTCCTACCTCTAATACACTCATTTCTAATCCTGTCCATTCCTATCCACTTCCTGCCAGTAAATACCAACAAAGAAATGTCTATGGGGATCCACTGTGTGGAATGGGCAGTGTGAAGATTGTGCAAATCCAGCAGCAGGTACCAGATGCTGGATATATTCCAATTCCTCCAGTGGTGAGAGATTACAGTTGCTTCATAGGGGGAGTTGACCTGTCAGACCAGCTGATTGGCTACCATACAGTACCTCATGGAAAACGAGCAGATAGTGCTACATGACTGTGCTGTGCCATGCCGTTGACATTGGTGTCTTGAACACCTGCTTGATACATATGCAGTTGTGCCTCTGGTTTATTGCACTTTTGAGCAATTCGTCTAGTCACCATACATTTATTACAAATACGGTGTAAAGCTGCTTTGCGACAATGTCAATTGTTAAAAAAAGCGCTATACAAATACCATTGAATTGAATATCCGTGAAGGTGGGGGTGTAAGGAGTGCATTCATGTATGATCTATAAAAATGCTCCAAAAAACTGACACTACAGCATGTACACACACTAAGACACACTCGCATGGACGACTTCTACTGCAGGTCTTATAGGGTTAATAAATAGTATTGACACTATTTGACATGAGTGTGACCTGCCAGGGTCATGTCACTTTGAATAACCGGTTATATTCTTTTCCCCTGTTAACCCTTATACTGTGTAATAAAACATGATGACTCTACACATACACACATGCGCGCACACACACACAGCTACACCGTCTGAGGTGTGTGCTGACTAAGCAGTGTTTATTGCCTACACCATGGAGTCCCGATTGGGCAATTAATTCAGATTATTAGATTAATCCTCCTTAGCCTTTTTTAGACTCTTAATCCTAATCATCCTGATCATATAATCAGCAAAAAAAGAAACGTCCTCTGACTTTCAACTGTTTTTACTTTCAGTAAACTTAATGTGTAAATATTTGTATGAACACTAAAAGAGTCAACACCATAAGACATAAAGTAAAAATGTGCCACATGTCCGATACGGAGATCCTCAGGGCTGGAACTCTTTTTGTCACTTCGGTTTGTGTTCTGCTTGTGGTGTCGTCAGTGCAGTGGGGTTATGTAGAATAATGCTTATATACAAAATGTGATTTTTATAAATTACTTAATTATTTTATCTTCACATCATTCACTTATTGTTTTTTTTATTTTATTATTACGTTTAATTAATAACATTTTTGAATAATGATTTTTTTTTCTAACCCATCATTCATTTGCAACTCATAATTCATGAGGCAATTCGTTTATTTGCTTTTGTGATACTTTAATGCATATCCATGATTTTTTACTTCCAAAAAAGTTCTTATTTAATCATTTAACTTTTTTATTTATTTTTATCTCACCAGGTTTCACAAATCCCACACCAGCGGAAAGCATGCGATTTTTCTGTGAGGGTTTTTTTCTTCCTTACATTTCTACCAGTTGCTGTGAGATGAATTGTGTGTGTTCGTGTGCTGACACGACCGAGCGAGAGCCCAAACATGCTGTAAGCTTTAGAGCTCTCGGTCTAATGGCTCTTTGTGCGACAAGCAACAAAGAAATAGCTGTTTTTTTTACCTTGGCAACAAACAGCAAATGTCCCCTGGGCAGAAAAAAAAAGCCTCATGAGAAACAGATCAAGACAGAATGCAGCGAATCAAAAAAATTACAGTGTAAACTAATTACGGTCAGGGTGACTAATGTGTGGATACAATATGAAGATGAATCATGAAAGCTTTTAATAATTTACTACAAAAGGCAGATGATGTCAAGGACACAATTTCTGATCTCTGCCAGACTCTTCGACCGGTTAGAGCGATGACGCTTCTATGAAGCTCCGTCAACGTGCCGAAAAGAAACACCCGTGTGTGTGATCAGGGTTAAAGTGTTGCATCATCCACTTGATAAGTCCACTGTTCTGTATTACAATTTATTCTGCTCCAATGTTATAGTAAAAGCTTTCACATGCATGGTTTTGAACATTTCACAGACACGGTCTTGTGTTTCCAGCACACTACACGGAAGTTATTCACTTTTTAACATTGATTTCTCAGTAACAAAATGTCACAAAAAAAAAAAAAAAAAAAAATAGGAAAAAAAAAGTGAATAAGGAATGATTAACCCAGGGGAGACGGCGATAAAGTCTAGAAGTCCCCGGCCGGGATCATTTCACACTCCGGGACTGCTTCCATGTAGCATGTTGTTGGCTAGTTAATAGCTAAAAGAAATTTAAGTTTACAATTGTAACTTTACATCTCATAACTACAACTAAATATTTCACAATTGTGACTTTAAATTTGTGACTTGGTCTCTCACAAACATTACGTTTTGTCAACTTTTACAAATATAACTTTACTCCTCGTAACCACATCTTATTAATGACTTTTAATCTCACTGTTACTTGCTGATGTCACCTAATTACATCTTAATACATCCATTTCCAATAATTAAGCCACAATAAAACCCAGCAGTGTGTAAACAAGCAGTGCACCCTACGTAGCTGTAATGTTCAGGTCAGAAAGAGGCTCATTTAGGGGTATGGAAAAGCCTTATTAGCCGAAGAACAGAAATAAATTTGTGAAATATTTCTCTTATTTGTGAAATAAAGTTCCATAACTGTGACTAGTTTGTACTTGCACAGACTGGACGAAGGAGGACTTTTGGTCCTTTTAAAGTATGTCCTGAAGTTAATCTTTTTAAATTATTTATCAAACTGTAAACATGGATGATTGGAAAAGTTTTTTAAAAGTTAACCCACAAAAGTTTTCACTTATTGTAAATGCTTAACCGGGCTAAAAGTAAAACGGACAAGTCTTTTTCAGCATATATGACGTTAACAGTGTAAAGGCATCATTATAATGACCTTTTAATGATTGAAAAGTTTCACATTTGACTTTAGTTTGTACTTGTTGATCGTCTGCACGTTTATCCGTTGAACCCTGGCTGACCCTGTATGTGATGAAATCGCATCTTTATCACATCTTCAAGATGATAATTCCTGATTTCTTGGCACGGCTTTATATTCCACTGACCTCGTGTGGCCCTGTGTTTATTCAGTGTGATCATTTACCAGCATCATCCTCTTTTTCAAAACCAATCATATGTTAGAGTAGATGAAGTGAGGTACTGTAGAGCCTGATTGGTCGAGGTACTGTAGTACTGTCAGTACTGTACACAAGTCTTCTCACCATATTCTCCACTGATTTTAGTCAAAAATATTTCTATTGCACTTGTATTGTCACGTAAAACATAACACTGCTTTCCTGCAACATTCCTGCAAAATGGAGCACAAACGAGATGCAGCTGCATTCATGGAGTTTGGAAATAAATGCATGTGCGATGTTTTTTTCCGCTCGCACAACTTTTGATAGACATACTGTACGCAGGCTGCGGTACGACACACACTTATGAATGTGTGTGCACGGCTGTTTGATTTGCCAGCACACTCCTCACAAGTGTATGTTATTTTCGCTCATACTAAACAGACGGGTTTTACAAATAAATAAAAATCCTTTTTTTTTTTTTTTTTTTTTAACTTCTCCATTTAGGCGTTTAGCAGATGCTCTTATTCAGAGCGACTTACAAAAAGTGTTACAAAAAAAAAAAAAAATCTGTCAATCGTCATTCATTTAATTGTGGGAATCCAAATTTGTGACCGAGATTACAATCTAATTAATTGTGCAGTGGGTGGCTCTGTGGCTTAGGGGTTAGCACGGTCACCTCGCACCTTTGGTGTTCCCAAATTGTCAAAGTGACCCAAAACAAACCACAGCCGTCTTTGTCTCACCATTCAGGTTTGTCTAACGTTATGAGACATGAAGGAAGTGCTGGGAAAGCTCTGTGTTATTGATCAGAAGGTTGTGGGTTCGATGAGCGAGCGAGGCTCTTAACCCCATCTGCTTCAGGGGGCGCCACATCCTCTCTGACCTAAACAGGTCTTCTAACTTGACACGGGTGTTTACGCCAGATTATGCCCTCCTGATGCAACCGTCCAATTTCACCGGGGCATTCGGTGGGACTCGAACCCGGGCCTTTCGCATGGCACACGTGACAAATAACTGACGGTCTGTCCTCAGCGAGTGCATTACAAAATTCCAACCACATGGTGGAGTACGGTATGATTTTCTGTAGCAGTTCAGGATTGATTAAATTTGATAGCCTGGGGGGGGGGGGAAACTTTATGCAACTTTTTTTTTTAGAACTTTATGCAAGTCAGGTGAAATGTGGGCTGCGTGTGATCCTTTTTGGCGGCCCATACCTTCATATACATTACTGTACTTGTGGCGGTCGTGACCCTTTTGGATTCTCGTGGATTCAACTTTGCTACATTTTTGGATGCTGGACAGTATAACATGGCTTCGTGTGTGTGTGTGTGTGTGTGTGTGTGTGTGTGAGAGAGAGAGAGAGAGAGACTCACGGCGTGTTCTCCGGGGCTGAAATGTTTGAACGTGGTGCTCAGTGTAATCGGAGGCACCACCGCCATGCAGCGCCACTGCTCCGGCTCCTGACCCGCGTGGATCGCGTCCGTGGCGAACGAGCTGAACTCCGGGCGGAAGCCCGCGAACCCGCCGGTGCCGCGTGAAGACATGAGGAGGTTAAAGCGCGCGGCCGCAGGAGACGGAGGACTTCCTGATGATGATGATGATGAAACACGCCGGGCCGGTTACCCCTTTAACATATAAACTCAACAACTGACCAATCACCGCGTCCGGATCCTCAAACACACACGCCGATTGGTCAGTCCGCAGGGGGCGTGGATCTGACCACGTGATCCCTTTAGCCGCTGTTCTCCTTTTTTATTTATTTATTTTTTTTATATCTCTATGATTGTTTAACGGATGATGACTTTACTGGAATTAAATCCCTGTCACTCTTTAACCACTGCAACATTGAACTCTGATCATTTAATTACAAAAAAAAAAAAAAAAAAAAAAAAAACAAAATATATATATATATATATATATATATATATACTCATGTAAATGTTTCATGGCTAAAAACAAGAGGAGTGTCTAACTATTAACTTATCATTCCTTAAAGCGCAGTTACTAAAATGCTTTGCTTACGTCATACATTTATATATATATATATATATATATATATATATATATATATAACGTTATATATATATATATATATATACATTATCCCTGTACATTAATCAGCTCATTAGATACAAACTGAGAGCCTTTAATTCAGTGTTGTTCGAACCCCACAGCACAGCGGTGTAGCGGTTAGCATTATCGCCTTGTGGTCAAATGGGAAAAAAAATAAATAAAAAAAATCCAAGGAGGATGGTGTGGTCAGGTTTTTTTTTTTTTTTTTTTTAATGCAAACATACAAAATAATTGCAAAATATGTTTTAAAAAAATTAAGAACAGTTTTATTAACAAAATATAAGCTTAATGAAATCTTATGGAGCCACCAAAACAAAACACATGCACTTAAACATGCAATTGTCAAAATTATCACTTGATCCTTTCCAAGGCTTTGATCTGGGAAGGAGCATAAGAGTAGAATAAAAATCTATATAAACATTAGTGAATAAATAATTAGTGCTATATATAAATAAATAATAGTACTGTATTTTTGTATGACTACGCACCAGTCTCTCTTTCACACACACACACACACACACACAAATCATCAAATCACTATTATGGCATTTAAAGATCTATTTTTGACCCTTTTGCACCCAAGCATGTAGGTGAAGCCACAAAGTCTAATGAAAGAACAAAACCTCTTCTTTAAATTGAGACTGAAATTACACAAATTGGGTAAAGAACTCGTCTTTTATAATCATTGAAGCCGTGAGTCATTTCGAAAACTCCCATGTTAAATTGAATCCTTCGTTCTCGTCGCGTCTCCGCTGAGAGTTTTTGTGTGTATGTACTGTATCATACCTTCAGTTCTCTTCATTTTAAAATATGATAAAAGCTGTGCTTGAACTGTTCTCTTGGGTGTTGCGAAAATGCAAACGGAAAATTGTGCAAATGAAAAATGACACAAACTTGCGTGAGCAGCGCGTTACAATACTGAATTCTGATTGGGTAATCGCCAATATCAGTTCATAGATGATCATACATAGAGTTTTAATATTTCATTTTCATAATACAGTATATATTACATAATACAACAGCATTATTAATCTAAAGGGGATGGTAAGGGGGGTGGTTTTACAGAGGGTATGTTTTTTTCAACACGGGGGATGCCATCCCCCCACATTCCCCCTCAAGTCAAGCCCTGTGCCTCTTCGATTCACAGGGTCTGTGGATGTAGAGTTTGCATGTTCTCCCCATGCTTGGTGGGTTTCCTCCGGGTACTCCAACAGTCCATATCCATATAACAGTCTGGCATTCCCAAAATGTGCATAGTGTGTGTGTACCTTGCAATGGAATGGCGCCCTGTCCAAGGTGAACCCCACCTCATTCGCTAAGTCTCCTGGGATAAGCTCTACAACCCTGCGTACAGACACGATAAAGTGTCTTGTGTATTGAGTTGCGATTAAAGGGTTGGGGAGGGCAGCTGAACCTTTTCTCATTTTCACATTTCAGATTAGACCACGTTTTAAATTTGGGAATGGCTGTTTTAATTGATTTATTTGAGTTAATGCTCTCCTCAAGGATCAGAACCCTACAACCAACCGAATCAAAACTTCAACCCTTTACCCAAACCCAGACCTAGTCTAGTGCAAGTCAAAATATATTTCAGTATTTTTTTTTTTTATTACATCGCCTAGTAATATGGATGACATCGAAATTATGAAATAACACATATGGAATTGGGGTGGTACACAAGAAAGTTGTTCCAACAAGATTGTTGGAAAAATCACTCCAGGTGGAGACCTCATGAAGCATAAGACTGAGAGAACGCCAAGAATGTGCAGAAATGAAAGCAAAGAGTGGCTACACTGAATGATTTAAAATGTTAAACATATAAGTCTTTGTTAACTTGTTATGGGACAAAAATAAAGAAAAAACCTTGAGTCAGCAGGTGTGCCCAAACTTTTGTCTAGTCCTGTGTACAAGTCGGAGGAGCCCTAAGTTACACAGCAGTGTAAGTGAACAGAAAGTTAGAGTTAAACAGGCATTCCAGTCAAAACAGGAAATATACTGTAACCATTACCCTCAATATGGTGTAATATACTGTATGTTGTAAGCGTTCCTCCCTCACATCTTACTGTACAGCAGTCATGTGGTCATCTCATGAGTCATTCCACTACATCCTGGAAAACCTGTACTAAGATGTATGAGCATGGGTGATGGGGGCAACTGGGTAAGAAGGGTAGGAATGGAGGCGGATGAAGCGATGCACCCTTTAAGACTGATAATATCTCTGAAATTGTGCTGTGTACGTGTGTTAAAGGAAGTATTTATATTTCAGTTGGATAAAAGAAGTCTGACAGGAGCGAACACGGTAAACAAGACAACCGCGCCCACGTCCGGACCTGCTTCACAGAACTGGTATTCAGACGGAGCTCTGGTAGCCCGATGTTGGGTAATTTTACTGTGACTCACACTGCATGAAAAGAGGTGTATATGTACTAGGAAACTCCTGTATACACCACTGATTTCCGGAAGTATCTACAAGTACCACTGAGCGTATACATCAAATTCCACCAA
>JAQQZT010000037.1:2247943-2258287 GCA_030068275.1 Clarias platycephalus | reverse complement strand
AGCCTGGCCGGGAATCGAACCCGGACCCTGGAGGTGCAAGGCGACAGTGCTAACCACTACACCACCGTGCCGCCCTTATTTAGATATAATTTTAGTAAATAGATATAATCATCATAACCACTAATTAAATATAATCCTTATAATGTCTATATGTTATATATAATCCTGTTATTCCTTATCTGCATCTGATTTCCATAATCCCTGTCTGGATATAATCCATTGAATCATTTCTTGTACAGGACCCTGATCTTTACTCTCTATATATGATCACTATTGGGTTAAAGATTATCAGAATTATTTCCATAAAAAAAGAAACTTTAAGGATTATATTGAGATAAAGATTATTGGGAAATTATTGCCACTCCATCCAGAAAGGGATTATAAGGATTTTATCCTGATAATTGACCAGGATTAGCCTGTATCTAGATGGAAAAAACAGGATTATATCTGGATATGAATAATCCTACCTAGATATACTTCCAATAATCGCCATTTTGTAATAATCATAATAATTCCAGCCTAAATATAATCCTTATCTACATACAGTATCATTCCAATAATACCCATCAGGATGTAATTCATGAAATCCTTTCTTGGAAACCAACATAATAATCCCTAAATATAATCATGACTTAGATATAATTTTGGGGATTATATAGATGATTAAATCAAGAAATGAATTATCAAAATGATCCAGATAAATATTATATGGATTATATTCCTAAAAATATTTCAGAGATTATGTCTAGATAGGAATAACTGGAATTATATCTACTGTAGATAAGGATTATAATCCATATACAGTAGAAATTGTACAGATTGCCATCCCATCCACAGTGTATTCTGATCAGATCAGAATAAAGCAGTAACTGAAAGTTAGTAAGAGAGAGATTAAAGATAAAAAAAAATGGAAATATAGGAATAATCAGATTTGGCATTTATTGGCATTAAGATAAGATGGAGATTGTTTAGTTTTATTTGAATCAGATTTATTGAATCAGACATACACACACACACACACACGCTCGCGCACTCAGCCCTCGTTAACAGCCTTCACCGTGTATATGTCGTCACGTCTCTGCAATGTGATCGGAATCTGTTGACGCACGTCAGCCAGGTACTGCAGGTCTACAGGAGAAACCGATAAATAAATCAGGAGAGCAGGAGATCGATATTATGATAATAAAATTCGTTACTGTGTATTAAAGTCACTCTGATTCTAAGATCTTAAAAGAAAGAGGAAAACTCACCGATATCAGCGTACACTACGCTTTCACCCGATTCTGCTTTTGTGATCACTTCACCCCTGAGAGAGCAAACAACACCGTCAGGATCGAGCGTTTTTTTACCCGTAACTACATAAGGATCATAAGTGCTGTCACAAGGTCGAATCCTGATGATGATCAGGGGATCAGAGCGTGTAGTATAATATATTGTGATCTCAGGGTGAGCCGGATGGTCCTACACTGATCAATCACAGTGACACCTACACACTTCAAAGGAAAAAAAAACAAAGAGCAGCGAGGATACATAATTATCCCTGGTGAAAGACGATCTTAATTCCCCAGCATACCAAGACATCTTGGACAATGCTATTCTTCCAACATTGTGGCAAAAGTTTTGAAATTATTATTATTATGATGATTATTATTACATTTCTAGACACATGACCGTACACGTCACACAGTACTGACCAGGGGTTAACGACGGTGCTGTGACCCCAGGCCACGTAGCCGGCACTCTCGTCTCTGGCTGGTGAAGCCGTGGCCACGTACACTTGATTATCCACTGCCCTGTCACACACAAACACACAGAGCACACACTGACACGCTGCACGAGCAGAAGACAGACGAGTGCGGGGAACCGTACTGTAGTTACTGACCGAGCCCGCTGAAGCAGCTCCCAGTGAGCAGGTCCTGTGGTCATGTTAAAGGCTGCGGGATAAACCAGCAGCTGACAACCTACAGTCCAGAACATACATGATCACAATAGTTTCGGGCGGATGCGATCGGACAGTTGACAGACAACCATCTGTAAAAATGAAGTGATCATCCACCGACCTGAGCACCCTTAAGAACAGCATGCTATGTGACACGAGGCTAATAAAACTATATTATTATATAAATTATTTTATTATTTAATGATATTACATTTTCATTATACACACTGTATGTAAAAGGCGAATACGGATTGTCAGGTCATTCTCCTATTCAATTGGTTCATACCAAGGTAAGAAACTTTCAATATCAAGCAAATACCTGAAGCGCGGCTGAACCATTTTAGGGGGAAACACTGAGTTTCCAGTGAGGAAAATTCTTCTATAAAATCATTTTTAAACATAAGTAATAATAATGATAGGGTTTTTTTTTTCTCTCACTTGGTCCAATTCATTAGGTCTTTTAGCTGTTATAAGCACTAACGAGCATTGTACCTTTCCTTGCGTAGAGCTGTGCGAGCTCGGCAAAGCGTATGTCGTAGCAGATCCCCACGCCCACTTTACAGTACGCTGTGCAAAATAAATACATAATACAGTACAGTATAATAAATATGCTGGATAGAGAAACGTGATAAAATACAATCGACATTAAAACAGGAGATCACCCACGGGTCTCGAACACGGACAAACTGCTCCCTGGACTCAGCGTCTCCGACTCCTGGAAACGGATTTTCCCGGGAACGTCGATGTCAAACAGATGGATCTGTGGAGAGAGAGAGAGAGAGAGAGAGGGAGAGGGAGAGAGAGAGGGGAGATGGGGTGAAGTGAATGCTAAAAGTGTTTTCTCTCTCTCTCTCTCTCTCTGGCTGATACACCCTTCGTGCTACGACCACATCACAGCCGTATATTGCTAAAGTATATCTTACAAACTAATTTGCATAGATAAACCAAACTAATTTTGTGGTGTTTTGCAATTGGCATCTCTATATTTTTTTAAAATGTAGGGGAATAAAAGCAAAGCTTTTTTGTTGTTGTAGTTTATTTGCACTTTGAAGCAATTTTTATAGTTACTATGCATTTATTATATATACTGTACCCTGGCCAAAGTCACACACACTACTATTTCATTCAGTCATCTTTAGCTTTGATTACACACACTCTGTGGTGTCGAGTTTATGTGTGTAAATGATTCCTCGTGCTCCCTGAGTCGCTCTCTCACACTCTGAGTGCTGGAACATGTCCGTGCCATCAGGGAAGAAGTAAACCTCCATAGATGTGATAACCTGGTGATTCAGTACATTCAGGTGGTCAGCTGACTTCATTTTATTGCCACATAACGTTGCTGAGTCTCGACCTGATCACCTGATCAACCCCAGATCATAACACTGTCTCCAGAGGCTGTACAGTGGACACTATGCATGATGGGAGCATCGCTTTATGCGCTTCCCTTCTTACTCTGACACGCCCATCACTCTGGAATAGGGACTCAATCTGGACTCGTCAGGTCACATGACCTTTTCCCATCACGCCAAAGTCTGATCTTAATCCTCCATAGAACACTGAAGTCTTTTTTCTGATGAGTCTCACTCAAGTAGTTTTATTATGGACTTTCAGGTTTTGGTAATGTGTTACAGGGTTCTTAACACAATATTTTTGCCCAGTGGGTGTAATTTCGAGTGTAATTTTATTTTTGGAAATACGGTAAAAAGAAAATATATATAATAAATATATTAAATATTTTGATCAATTAGAAAAATCCTAAAATATGCCATAATGACAAAGTGAATAAACTTAAACGTTGACGCAACAGCGAAAGCTTAATGAAACACAAACATTTAAAATATTCAGGCAAAAAAGAGTAGCGTTATTTATTAGTTCAAATAACAAATAATATATTGACGACATGCAAAGGCACAGAGACCCCAACAAGTACCACGGAAACCAGTTAATAGGTTAGAAAATACTTCTGATTGTAAAATACACAAATGTTCAGGAACACAGTCATATTTCTAACACACACAAACCTTCCTGTGTTTAAGCAGTAATTTCCCATCAGGCCCAAACACTGAGCAGGTGTTAAAGAGCTTCCCTCCGTCCTCCTCAGGGATGGAGCCTGAAACATTAAACACACACACATTAACTGTAATGACAAACCCTACAGACTCACACAGCGATTAAAGTGATCTAAAATGTATTTTTAAAGGCTATAAAGTTCTCACCTCCTACGAGATAGATCCCGCACTCCTCGGCGACCTTCGCCAGCACCTGCGTCGTCTCTCCCGGAATTTTCTCAGCATATTCCGCAAAGTATCCCGTCCCATACGGAGAGTTGAAGCACTCCTACAGAGACGCAAGCAGGTATGATGATATTATCATCAATATGTTTTACATATTTTAGACCTGTGGTAATACTTGTACTTATTTTTCACACCAGCTACAATAATTTGTTGCAATCTGTGTAGATTCATAACGTTCAAACCCAAACAAAGACTGTTTCAGCCTCGAAAATGTGGTAAAGTACAAGGGGGGTGAAAACTTATGCGAGTTACTTACAAGCCTTAATGTAATAAGTAATACAAGATCAGAGTTTGGTGCTGTGTTTATTAGGATCTAGTTACATGGGGAGGCAAAAAACTTTGCAGGGTGGCACAAGAGGGCGCTGTACAGACAGGTATAAATAAATAAACTAACTATTAATCATAGTCAGTCATAGTTTGCATGTACTGATTAATGTTTTTATGTTGTTGTTTTTTTTTTACATCCATCATTAAAAAAAGTGATATAAACATGCCGTTAAACTTTCAAGACAAAGTAACGCGGTGTTGTGAGACTGGTATAAGTGTGTGTAATGAGTGGGTTGAGACTAATTCGCTCACAGAGTTTAAGGATAAAAAGGCAGATCAGAGGCTGTAATACCTTACATTTTTGACAATGTAACGGCATAAAAATGTGTTTCTGTTGCATCACTCTGAAGCTTCTGCGCTCCGTACAGAATGGTTTATATCTGAGGCTGATTAGGCGATCACCAGTCACGACTAATCAAACTGAACCCCGGACAATTCTGACCGATCGACCGGTTCATCTCTATTATAATTGTACAAATAGTTTTTTATTTAAAAAAATTATTTTAGATACGTAAATCAGCACACACAAGAATCACGATTCATAAGCATCATACTGTTTGTGTGCACGAATGGCAGTTGAAATCTTTTGAATCTTAAATGTAAACCTACATTATTATGTTACTTAGTGAAAGTAAGTTTATTTATATGAACAAAGCATGAATTCATACCATGAGGTCCAACTGGGCCTGTCTCACTATCGCCCCCTGCTTCAGTCCCTCACTCTGATACAGTTCTTCTCCCCACCATTTACAGTGGAACCTCGGATGTGAGTAACCCGGTTTGCGATTTTCCACAAGACGAGCAAAAATATTTTAAATACGTCTTGTTAAATGAGCGAGACTTGATTAACGAGTATCGAGTATCATGTGGCACACATGCGCTTCTTGTTTTGAAGTGATCGCAACTGAGCCAATGGTTTTTCTCTAAAGCCTCTTTTATTTTGCTACTACACTTTTCAAAAGTAAAGTGCAGGTTAATTTGTTTAATTTTTACTTTATATTTTGGTTTAATTATTTTTATATGAATATTTTTGGGTTGTGGAACGAATCGTCGTTTCCATCATTTCTTGTGGGGGGAAATTTGATATATACGAGTGTTTTGATATACGAGTGTTCTGATATACAAGCACACTTCCAGAACGATTTATGCAATCCAAGGTTTCACTGTATTTCTACTTTTTCTCTTTTCTCATTTCCACATTTCATTCCTCGGTGCCCTTCTCTGTCTCTCCTGCCTTTTCACTTCTCCTTCTGTATTTCTCTTTATATCTCCCGCTTGTACAGACTGCAGCCTAAAAAGTAAAAAAAAAAATAATAATTTAACCATATTTTTAGCTCCTTTTCATTTGCTTTACACTACTCTGACCTAAAGCAGGAAATATATTAACGTTTTTCAGGATTAAAATCCAACCTATTGCGTTTAGTGATGAGAATATGTCTAGTTAATGTTACATCTGTAGTGTTCGAAACAGAGAAAGCGAGAGAGAGACACAAAGAGTAGAACCAGGAGAACCCCCCACCCCACGTAGCTCTGCCCCAGTACACACATCAAATATCTGCTTAAAAAGTAAACGAGTGCCTGCTCTCACACTGTTTATACTTACAGGTAACAACACGACCTTTGCCCCCTGACCTGCCGCCTCCTTCACTAGCTTCTGAGCTTGAGACAAATTTTCAGCCTTCGACTTTGTCACATGCAGTTGCACCACAGCCAGACGGAACTCTGTAACATATTTCATGTATTCATTAAAACACAATGTAAGTGAAAAGACAGACAGACAGACCAATGGATGGATGGATGGACAGAAAGAAAGAGACTATTCTGATTTTATCTTCTCTCTCCTTTTTATTTTTATTTATTAATTTTCCTGTTATTTTCTTGTGAATTATTTCTGAGCGTTGGCAACACGAATGTAAATATTTGTAAAGCACCAATAAAGCACCTTTAAATCTTGAATCTTGAGAGGGAGAGAGACACACACACACACAGAGAGACAGACAGAGATATGGAGAGATAGAGAGACAGACACTAAGAGAGACAGACGGAGAGAGAGGACAGACAGAAAGAGTAAGTGCGATTTAAAAACCTAGACACTCCCGGTTCTTCTCAGTACAGGTAGTCCTCAACTTACGAATGAGCTCAGTTCCGTGAGCACGTTCATAAGTCTGATTTGTTCATAAGTCCAACAAAGTGAGTCTTATACACCTTTGACACGAATATACAATGTAAAGCATACCAATCCACCTGACTAAATCTCTGTCCCCTTTTCACGCACGCTATCATGCGGCCAAAAAGCATAACCCGTGCCTAAGGAAATGAATGTAACACCTGAAATGTAAAATATACAGCGTTGTCTCTGTGCCTTTAAATCACGAGGGGAAGTCCGGACACCATTTTGTCTCAGAGCTGTTTTCCACTGTTTTGGACTGTGAACTTTGTTTGTTGAGGATTTTCCGATATTAGGATTATTCAAAATCAGGACGCCTTTACAGGACAGACATTTTCTACCATCGCACTCCTGGACGCATTCACTGAAAACGGTGAGGTCGACTCATTTCTCCCGCACACACACTCACATACAATACACCGGACTTTAAAGACATTTGAACATATTGTCAATATAATTGTCAATATTGGTATCTGGTGCACTGCAGTGTCTATTTTTTGTACAATACACATGAGCTACTTCTGTGATTGAACCCTAAGTAGATCCGCGGTCTGTTCATATCTGCGGAAATTCGAAACTCGAATGTTCGTAAGTCGGGGAAACAATAGAATACATCAATTAACCTAAAATATCAGCATTGCATGCTACTTATAGATTTAATTAATAAAAGTCTCAAAATTAATGGAAATGAAATGAAAAGCTTTGGAAGATTTAGTGGACTACGTAGTTTGTAAAGGAGGTTAAACATTAACATCACACTGCACACTTACAAAACACATTAAAAAGGATAACTTAATAATTTAAGTACATCAAAAGCAATAAATAAATACTCTCAGTGTTGTAATTCCTGCAAAACAGATACAATTGTTTTATTTAGAAATTGTTATCTCTATTACAATGTGCACTGAACATCAGCTCGCAGTGAACTGAGAGACTATAACAAAGCCCCTACAGTTAACAAGGCTTCACAGAGCATGAACAATGTTATCAACACACACACTCACTCGCCATAGTGCTTCTTAACGCAGACATGAGGAGCTCACACTCCGCTCAGTCCAGCGCGTCCGCTACAGACCTGTTCGCTCCGGTTTAATCCGGATTACAGCCCTGCTCCCTGCACACTCTGTAGTGCACTGCACGTGTGTTTTACTCACAGCCGGTGTGTGCGCGCGGACTCTGCAACCTACACAAACCGGAAGAGCAGACGTCTAGCAGACATTTCAAAGTAAGAGCATGCGCGCGGAAGTCTCTTATTGTCTAATTCTCTCTTTTACATTCATTTACAGATGAAACACTGTCTGTATTTATGCAAAACCAAAATTTAGTAAATAATAATAGGCTTGCTTTAGATTTATTGGATTACTGTGACATTACTGTGAAATACTGCGGCACAATGACTTTGAGGCCTCTAAGTCACTCCAGGGTACAGGTTCGATTCCCACCTCAAGTCTACGGTGCAAAAAAGCCGTGAAGTGCAAAACAAATTTTGCAAAAAAAAAATAGTTTTAGGTTTTGTTATTTTGTTTTGGGTTTTGATGTTTTGTTTTTGAATTAGTTATTTTGTTTTTCGTTTTGTTAATTTGGTTTTGAATTTGTTATTTTGTTTTGGGTTTTGTTAATTTGTTTTGCACTTCAGGGCCAACGTATAAGTCTGTGTGCATGGAGTGTGCATGTTGTCCCCATGCTTGGTGGGTTTCATTTGGGGTTTCATAGAGTGATAGAATAGCTGCTAAAACAGCTAAAGCGAGGAGCCTGGCCTTCTTCCTTCTTCTGGACCTCAACAAATGCCGACTAACCGTCCGCTGTCCTCCAGAGCAAAAAACCTCAAGCGTATTTTAGCTAAAATCACTGTGAAACTTTTCGCTAAAATAAATGAGTAGTTGCACAAACTCATTACATGATTTAGCCCAGATGGCGTGTGACGTATTGATGTGTGCCGTTTCAGAGGATAGATGCGTCGATATTACAGTCACTCTGAACCGTCAGGACATGCAAATCAGATCTAATCACAACATGTAAACATCCTCCTATTATATAATTATAACTTTTATGGTTTCTTCCTATTGCCAGTTCAGGGAGTTTTTCCTTGCCACGCTCGCCCTGGGCTTGCTCATCATAGACAACCTGATAATTATAAGTTGTACTTTTTTCTTTACATTTTTCTAATTTCTATCCATAATTTTTACACTTCTGTAAAAGTTATTTGTGAAAATTTGTTAAGAGCTATACAAATAAAACATAATTAAACTGAAATTAACTAAATTAAAAGTTGTGAATAATACAGTGCATCTCAAAAAATGAGAATATTGTGCAAAAGTGTATTTCATAATTTAATAAAAAAAATAATAATTAAACTCTCATATATTCTACTATCAATCCATATAAAATAAAATTTTTCATGCTCATGAAAATACAGTCATGGCCAAAATTGTTGGTACCCGAAGATTTTTCCATAATTTCTCACAGAAAAGTTTTACATTAACACATGTTTTGCTATACACATGTTTATTCTCTTTGTGTGTATTGGAGCAAAACAAAAAAAAAGGGAGGAAATAAAAGCAAATTTGACATCATGTCACACAAAACATGTGTTAATGCAATACTTTTCTGTGAGAAATACTTGATTTTCTAGAAAAATGTCAGGGGTGCCAAAAATTTTGGCCATGACTGTAACAAAAAAATCCGATATCTTACATATTTGAATATGTCCTAAAATCAATCAAAAATATCTAGCTTCTGAAAAGTATCTTTATTTATACACTCAACACTTGGTTATTCTGGGAATCCTTAAGCATGCATTAGTGCATCATGGAGGCGATCAGACTGTGGCACTGCTGATGCATTATTCTAGAACATGTTACTTTGATTGCAGCCTTCAGCTCCTCTGTAATGTTGGTTCGGGTGTTTCATATCGTCCCAGAGATTCTCTTTGGAGTTCTGGTCAAGTGAGTTAGCTGTCCAATCAACCGCTTTAATATCAGAAAGTCATCATTGTCTTAAATGATTGGGCTCATCAAACACTTTCACATATTTATTTTATATTTTACATTCATTTTAAATATTTTTTGTATCACTGCCAGATCTGTTGATGTAATTTGCATTACGGAGCAAACAGTTCCTTAACACTGCAGATTTCTGGAGATCAGTCCCTGCTATCCGTTATCACCCAGATGAGGATGGGTTCCCTGTTGAGTCCGGTTCCTCTCTAGGTTTCTTCCTATTATCATCTCAGGGAGTTTTTCCTTGCCACTGTCACCGTTGTCCTTGGCTTAATCAGGGACAGTCTTATCTTTTTTATTCATACACTTTCACATCTCATACAAACTTAAATAATTCTTTTGATTGCTGCTTTGCGACAATGTCAATTGTTAAAAGTGCTATACAAATAAAATTGAATTGAATTAAATTAACACCTGTTTTGAAGACCTGAATTTTAATACCTGAATTTTGGCAGCCTGAATTTGTGGGGCTGACAAATTGAGAAGATGGAATCTTTAACAGTCGAATTAGTATTTTTGAACAACAATTTAGTAAAGCCAATACAGTTTTTTTTTATTGGTTTGGCGCAGTTTTCACAAGCAATTGGTACATTTTCAAAACTCTTAGTACTTATATCA
>JAQQZT010000037.1:2219163-2229528 GCA_030068275.1 Clarias platycephalus | reverse complement strand
CCCAGCTAGAACTTTTTAAGCTAAGATAGGAGCTCTCTGAGAGAATTCTAAGAAGCTTTGTGAATACGGGCCCAGGTGTTTATGTGAGGAAGTGAATGAGAGGCAGTGAGTGTAATGTAGTAAGTGTGAGTGGTCGGTAGAGGGCGCTGATGGAGCGCGATTGTTACTGCGCTTGCTTCTAAAATACAAGCAAAGAAGAAATCAGGAAGTAAAGTAGTTGTGCACTAGCGTACTTCTGTACTGAACAGTATTCTACAATAACACGCTACACGACTACTGTTAGATACTAGTTAGTACTCTAGTATTGTTTGGGGAATGTGGAGTGTTTAATCAGCCAGATGTCTTTCGCTAAACTTTTTTTGCTGAGTTATTAACTAACGTTAGTGACTCATTGGGAAATTCAACACATTTTGAGTTGAGAGCTGACATGGGGTGTGTTAGATACAGTGTTATGGTGAGACACGTGTTCAGTCTGGGAAACTTTGCATGGAGAAGATCTTCATCCTGGACACATCCATTAATCAGGTTTAAATCCAGCACCCTGTGGTCCCCCTGTCCTCCTCACACACCTCAGGGTTACACTCCTGTCAGGCCTGGCCACTGGAGGGGTCTCTCAGGAAGTGCACAGAAACAGAAGAGCAGAACACACAGCCCTGGGCATGATGGAGGAGAAGAGCACTGGGCTGGAGATCAGGAGGACTTCATGGAGGACGAAGAGGTGGAGGAGATTTTTCAGCAGCAGACACCCGCGGGGATTGGAGAAGAGGATCACCGGGTGTTTATCGTTCATCCTGATGTCAAATGGGGACAAAAAAAACAATACCTGACCACTGGTGAGTCTCTGTCCGTGCAGAGACATCCTGACGTGAAGGAAAGGAAAAGAGCTTTCTCACTGTAGTTATAAAACGAAAGAAAATCATGTTATTAAGTTGCCTATAAAAAAGAAAGAAAAGCAAGCTTCTAAAGAACGAAAAAAGGCAAGCTTCTCAAGCTGGTAAAAGAAAGAAAAATCCAATTTCTCAAACAGTTACAGAAAGAAAGAATGAAAAGCAAACTTCTTGATGTATTTTCTTTTTGAAGAAAGAAAGAAAGAAAGAAAGAAAGAAAGAAAGAAAGAAAGGGAATTATCTCAAAGAAAATAGAGAAAGAAAGAGAGAGCGCAGAGACATTCTAATGTTAAAACAAAAAAGTGCTGTTTGTTTGCATCATGATGTCATAAAATCATCTTTAGTAACAGTTTAGTTTTTATTCCACTATAAATATTTTAATTCTGGAAATTTCTAGAATTTCCTTTAGAAGTAATAAAGTGTCTATTTATCCATCTATCTATCTTAATATACAACTCTTTGGTTGAATGATGAAGGAAAGTCTGTGAAGCTAAACACAATAACAGAAGACATGACTTTTTGCACTCTATAAACATGATTGCATATGTGTCTCTTTTTTTTATATATTTATATCTTCTCGTCCTGAAGCTGATCTGCAGATGGCCGAGGCTGTAGGTCTGGTCAGAACCTTACAGAACTGGACCGTGGTGGATAAAATCATCGTCTCGACCAAAACGCCGGAAAAGAAGCGAATCTTCGGGAAGGGGAATTTCCAGATGCTGACGGGTCTGAAACTTATCCTTCTTGTATTGATGGGGAAAATAATGATATGAGGTGATTGAGGAAAACGTGTCTCATTTGTTGTGAATGATTGCAGAGACAATCAGAAGAAATCCCGGCGTGTCGGCCGTCTTCATGAACGTCGAGCGTCTGCAGCCGGCGTCGGAGGTGAGACTCGTGGATCTGATAGAGAAGGAGAAGAAGAACTGATCAGAACGAGGTGGACATTCAGGTTTGTTTCCTGTTCTGTCGTTCCAGAAAGATCTGCAGGAGGCCTGGGGCGTGAAGGTGTTCGACAGGTACTCGCTAGTTCTGCATATTTTTCGCAGAAACGCCAGAACCAAAGAGGCCAAACTGCAGATATCACTGGCGGAGATTCCACTGCTCAGGTACACGACTCGGACTCGCCACACCCGCTGTACAGCTGTATAACGTCTCCTGGGTTACAGACCATCTGTAGTGAGTGTAGTGACCTTGCTTATCAAATCTGAATATATATCTGAATATATCTGTTGGGTGATCTTGTAACATTTAGAGGAGTCTCCAGTGTCAGTGCTCTGTGACTGTTGGATCTTTATGAGCTTCTGGTCTTCATCATTTTATGTTGTATTACTGAACTAAACAGCTGGATGTAACAACTGTAATGATGTGGGGTCATTTTTTTTTTTAACATGGAGGGTGTGAATACTTTTACTCAAACATCAGAAAGAACAGAACAAAAAGAAAATGATACAAAAAACAAAATGACTCAGTGAAGGGAAAGAAAGAAGGAAAAAAAAGAAAGTGCAAACTACTCCAGATAGTAAAAGAAAAAGAAAGAAAAAACAAAATACTTCATCTTGTTGTCAAATCTGGAGTCGGTGTGAGAATTTGGCACACAAAAGAATCACAATATACCAGAGAGAGAAAGAAAGGAAGATTTAATTATGTAAAGAAATAATTAATTAAAGTTAATAAAAATTTTTTTTTTTTTTTTAAACTAAATAAGAAAAAAACAAACAAAGCAACTATTGGAAAGGAAATGAATAAAGGAATGAGTGGTGTGAAGAAAGAAAAAAAAAGCAAGCTTCCCAAAGAAGTTCTAGAAAAAAAAGAACAAATTACAAATAATCAGTATGGACAGAAGAAATAGTCGTCACACTTTTACACACAATAAATAAATAAATAAATAAGGCTCTCAGTAATAATTGTCAGTAAGGAGAGCTGTAATAAAGTTCTCGCTGTTATTCACTGCAGGACGGCGCGTTAATAACTTCACCCTCATTAAAAGAGTTCGTTATCGTAATACACACTGTGTGTCTGAGCTTCGTGTGACGATCGTCAGCAATGAGCAGCACTTTAACATAACGGGTTTAATGTCCGGGCTTGAATAAGAAAAAATGAGATAAGCTGAAGGATCAGATCATGGAGCCGAGCGTAAGGATGTAACGGATTCTTCTCGCTGGACTCGCGGCAGGTCACGACTGAGGAACGAAGTGGCGAACCTGGATCAGCAGGGCGGAGGGTCCAGGTACATCATGGGCTCAGGTAAGGGAGCACTGAGGGTTCTGACAGTGTTCTAGGGTTTCACTTAGTCTGACAGCAGGTCATGGTATGGAGTGTGTGTGTGTGTACAGGTGAAACCCTGTATGAGGTGCAGCAGAGGCTGCTGAAAGAGAGAGAGATGAAGATTCGCTCTGCGCTCGAGAGACTGAGGAAGAAGAGGAACATGCTCCGAACGCAGCGCAAACACAAGGACTTCCCCATCGTCTCAGTCATGGGCTACACCAACTGTGGTGAGAATCATCATCACTTTCATCTACTGTAATCACCATTACATCACCATCATCATCATCAGGCACATTACATCCAAAAAATCCTGTCCTAGTGTCACAGACAGAACAAACACACACACGGTGCTGTAGCAACTGTTAAAGTATTCACGCCCTTTTTCACATTTCATAACCTGAAACTGAAATATTTACAAATTAACGTCAACACTAAAATTTGGATAAGTATTCACCCCCTCACAAATGTAAAACCCCCCATAGTGGAGTGAATGTAGAAATTAGCTGAAGGAAGATAGAGAAAAGGGAAGAAAGGTGAGAAAGAAAGTTTGGAGAAAAGGGAGAAAGAAAGAAATAGAAAGATGAGAGAGAAAAGTAAGAAAGGTGAGAAAGGGAAAAGAAAGAATGAGAGGAAGGAGTGAAAAGAAGAAAGATGAGACTAAAGAGAAAGAAAGCAGGTAACATGAAATACAGAAATGTATGAAAGGAAGGAAAATGCATCATCATATGTAAAGGAAATAAATTAAGGGACACTTAGCCTAAATTAGTTGTATTTTTATTTTTAGAAGTTACATAATTGGCTGAAGAGAGCGCAATGAAACTCTTAGACTTTCTCGTAGATATCCCCAAATTTGAACATCATGTGACGTGAGAATGTTTCTAAGATATTTTTTGTTAAAAAGTGGATTAATCAGAGAAGCAAAAAAAAAGTTGAAGGGTAACTCTGAAAATGAAGCTACCACCACCGTGCTTCAAAGTCGGGATGGTGCCGTCAGGGTGGCGAGCAATTTTGTCAGTTTTTCTAGCAGATGTAGTCCAAGAGTTTGTAGCAGAGATTCGTGCCAAGGCCAGGAGGTTAGCTTTTGGTCTTATTAGTCCAGATGACATTTCAGCTTGACGCTCTTCTCTAATACCCAGCTTCATTGTCTTCATCTTTCGCATCTGAGCTGTAAATCTCTCCATGTTACGTATAAATAAATGTCTAATAAATATAAATAAAAATCCAAAGTAGTTATTGAACCTGAAGAGATGTTGATGCCGAGTGAGCACGTCTCGGGTTGTCTCCTCAGGTAAGACCACGCTGATCAAAGCTCTTACGGGTGACGTCGCTCTCCAGCCTAAAGATCAGCTCTTTGCCACTCTGGACGTGACGGTACACGCCGGTCGGCTGCCTGGTCACATGACCGCGCTGTACGTGGACACCATCGGCTTCCTGTCTCAGCTGCCTCACCAACTTATCGACTCATTTTCAGCCACGCTGGACGACGTAGCACATTCCGTACGTATTACCGGATCGTGATTAAACGATGAGCGTTGTGTTAGCGTGACATAACTGACGTCCATCCTCTGCTATCAGGATCTCATCGTTCATGTCCGAGACGTCAGTCATCCAGAGACCGTGAACCAAAAAGTCAACGTGCTTAACGTTTTGAAGAACCTTCAGATCCCAGAGAGGCTCATGAGCTCCATCATAGAAGTGCACAACAAGATTGACCTCGTTGACGGGTACGGACACTGGAGACTCCTTCCATAAATGTCAGAGAAACTTGTCCTTATGGGAAACCACACCATATCAACCACCATACACGTCCTTTAATTTGTGCATAAAAAGTTCTAATGGATGGGCTTCTGTGGTGTAGACTTTGTATAACTGATCTTTCAGCTACGAGTCACCTGATCCCGAGGCTGTGCCGATATCAGCACTGAAGGAGCGGGGACTGGACGAGTTGAAGCGGAGAGTAGAAGAATCCGTCATGAAGTCGATGGGGAAGCAAACCATGGTCCTGAAAGTGGATCTCAACAGCCCTCAGTTAGGGTGAGTGACTTAAATGAACAGAATACGCTACTGTGTTTTTAACATTACCATGTGTAGTGTTCATGTGTGTATGAGATTACTAGGAAGGGCGTTCAAGTCAAACCGGGACTTGTGATGACATCTCTGCTGAACAAAGGCGTCAAGAGACTCTTAGACATTTGAATGATTGTCAACTGTGTGTCCATGATTGACAATCAGGTGGCTCGGAGCCCAATGCAGTCATTCCCATGAACGTTCAGTGTGAAACGTCTCATCCCTGAAAATCCATCTTGCAGAAGAGACACACATCTGTCTGTGGGAACTGTACACACAACCATTCACCACTTGCACATTACAGGAACTTGGTTGGGTCAGATGGGACAGCTTGTTACTGTATTGATCCATAAAGTCCATAAGATCAATTTCTGTAAAACTTTCCATCCTGTATCCTCGTAACACCTGGAGGTTTCTGTTTTTGCATCATATATTCACAGCATTTGAAGATCGATCATATCTACATAAACGTGTGTGTATATGGTTTATGTTCAGGTGGCTGTATAAAGAGTCCACGGTTCAGGAAGTGCACGACGGAGATGACGACTGTACCGCCAACGTCAAGGTCGTGATCAGCGCTGCAGCATACGGACGCTACAGGAAGCTGTTCCAGCTCACGTAGCAGCACACACACACACACACCTCAGGCACGTCCCTGCCGCTGATTAATCACTGTAAACAGATCTGAGAGAATATTTATTTATTTATGAAAGTGTTAGAAATATCACAGGGTTATTTTCACAAGCAAAGTAAATAAAATTGTACAAAAATAACAGAGTCTCCGTTTCAGTCGCTGTTCCTTTTCGGCTCATTGATAAACAATTCATAATAAAGATCGGTGTAAAAGTTCTGCGCATGGTTCCACGTGATTTAGACAGCTTGAACACGTTATTGTTTAATGTCCGCCTTTAAGGAACTAGCAGTTTCTTATTCAGAGCGATAATCACGGAGCAAAGTGGGTTCGAGCCGATAAAATCTCCCGCGATGATGTTGAGGCTCGTCGAGTCAGCTCCGGGTTTCTGATCCTCCAGCCAACTCCTCACACACTCCCACTGCTCCAGGGTTACGCGCTGCAGGGAGACCCAAGGGTTCGAGGCGATGAAGCATCGGTCCGCGGTTAAGTTCAGGCCAGCGACAAAGAAGCCTTCTGTACAGACGACATGCAGAGAAGCAAGAAACTTAAACACTAACCTTTGTTAAAAATGTAAAAACATTTGATGGTTTGTTCATGAGCTTTTTCAGGTTAAATAATGAATTCAAGTTAATGTGTATTACATTCATTTGAAGTAAGTAAAAGAATAAATACTAGGACAGTTAATTTTCTGTTTTAAAATGCTATATATTTATTATAAACAAGCACGATCACAAACGTAATTAAGAGTGTAATTTCAGGATTTGACTTTCATGTGAATGCTTATACACCATATTCAGATCATTGTTTTGTTTTCAGTCATCATTAACAATGAAGTCAAATGATTAGCAACATTTTTCAATTACAAACTTTTCCAATTAAATTTTTCTTTATGTAGCACTTTCCGAAATGGGAATTTGCACAAATATGCCTTACAGAAATGCAGGGGTAAAATTTTTATATATTTTTTTCTAATGTGGGGAAAAGATGTAACAATTTCAGCTGATATGAAACTTAACAAGAAAAATAATAATAATTTCTTGCACATGTTTGGTATGTTTTTTAAAAATCTTTTAAGAGTATTTATTTGGCAAATCAAGAAATATTTTGAGGAGAGAAAAATTATAATTATACTGACAAGAAATTAAGAAAAAATATCTTTAATATTAGAATTTAAAATAAACACAAACTGTTTAAACATCAAGATTTTTTTTTTGTCAAATTCCATTTATTAGGAAAGTGGATGATGGTAGTCAACTTCTTATGCGTGTCTTTTTATTGATCTTATTTTTTTTATTGAAAGTACATAATTGTGAGGAGAATTTTAAAACATTACACAAAATGCTCCATTAAATTTCACTGACTGAGGTTTTTAAAGTTTGTACTGCAGCCCTGCAGAATTCTGAACTCTGAATTTATATAGGTTTATATTAATGCAATCGCTCTGATATGCTATCGTATTGTGTGTCCCGTTTATACTGTATATTAACTTCAAGAAAGATATGCGAAAGACAGCCTGTTTATAGCTCTATAACTGATTATAGCTGCTATAACAAATAAAGAAAGGAACTAATTTATTTTATGGATGTTCCATGATATTAAATATAAACCATTAATTGATAAAAGTCAGCATTGGAATGAGGATTAAGAGGACCACACGTCACCTGGACGACCGAGCTGTTTCTGCGAGTCGAGGTACTGGATAAGCTCCTCTGCGTCGGCGGTGTTTGCCCACCAGTACGGGATCTCAGGCCACAGCACTTTATGATTTACTGCGCTCTGATCCTCGTATGAGATCATCACCTGATGTCCTGATGACCACAGGCCTCGCAGGGTGCCGTCAGCCTGGACAACTCGGCCGTTCAGTGACTGTCAAGTGACGCCAAGTAATATCAATTGTTTCTCAATTTAACCATAATTTTCAGCTTACCTTTGCAGGACAAAGTTTAGAGCCAAAGATTTTCTTCAGGGAATAAATAAGTTCCTCGTGCAGGTTTTCACTCAAGCCCTCAAAATGTCTGCAGGACAGGATGATGATCTCTTTGGGGTGAGCCGAGAGCCACGAGGCGACGGCGTTCAGAGTGTCCTGTAAAAAAAAACATCATAAAGCATCATATAAAGCTTCTCCAGCTCTGTTTCTCCATCTTGAAATTATGAAAATATTCATAAATTTTTATTCATAAATAAAATAAAATGTAGTTAAATTAATTAAAATATAAAAATTTAAATTATTATTTTTTTATATATAATTTCATATATATTTTAAGATTTAATATTTTAAAATGCACATTTTTATTTACTTATTTGCTTTATTTTCTTTGTTTTACATTAAATAACATGATTAAAATTAAATGTCAATAAACAAGCCACTACAGACTTACCATGACTGTGACCTGGGTGTAGATCACATGAGTGAAGTAAAGGTCCTGCGACATGTCGTTCTGCTTATGTGCAATTCGGAGGTCGAAGTATCGGACGCCAGCTTGCAGTTGCTCTACAATATTTATGAGCTGTTTAAACAAAAGTAAACAGGAAGGTTGTTAACTTTATGAGACTGAATTCCAAACTGAGGCCTAATTTCACTGAGCTGTAAGAAAAGGGGTTAATGTTTTAGAGAGTTTCTCTGGACCTGAAATCATTCTTGCAAATAAAAGTGATTACAGAAGTTATTGGTGGATCGATCGCCCTTTCCCCCAGATTTGGCTAGTTTCTTTAGAGCGTGTTCAATCCATTTTATCCCTGTTGAATCAGACGTAAACATGGTGTACCAGGTGTAAACTAACTGAATTCAATTCAATTGAATTAAGTATAAATCTGCAAGTGTAAACATACCAGATTAGGTGTAAACTTAGTAAATATGGCATTAACCTGCTGAATGAGGTGTGTGGTGTGTGTGTGTGTGTGCTGAAACTGGGGTATACATGCCTGGGTAGTAGCCCACTTGTAAATAATGGGGCGAGTAAAACAGTAGAAAACTCTGTCCAGGAGTCTAAAGGAATCAGACTCAGATCGCAGTAGGGGAGAGGTGATATCCAGACAGTAGCTCATCGCATCATGACTCCCTGTGTGGACGAAGAACAAATTCTTTTCACCATGATAATTCTACATCATCACATTTTTGTAAGAACGTACTCTTTATTAGAATCTTTTTAACAGAGATAGGGGAAAAAACTATTCTGGTACGTATCACGATTCTTTTGTGTGGCAATTCATGTATCACCACACTGACTCTAGAATCGACTGTTATTTTTAATTTATGCAAGTTTGCATTCAAGATGGTAAAATGTTGCAGGTGGCAGGCACACTCTAAACTATTCACTAGCCTCCTGTGTGGTAGGAACTAATAATTGGCCAAGTTTGTTTAGGATTGTAATTTACTGAATCGCAATACAAATTGAATCTGCACCTGGGTATCGTGATAATATCGTATCGGGTCAAGAATTTGCGAATCCCATTCCTGTTTATTAATATCATGCAACTGTGCTCAGTTATTCTGAGAACAATCATTGATCCCAGGTTTGGTTTAGAGAACTAGTCACTGGTCACTAGAGAGGGAGTTTGAACCCAGAAGGCATCAAGATTTATGTAGGGGGCTGGGAATTTCTTTTTAAATTTAAGTTCCTAAGGATGCCATTGCCTACATTTTGAGGCACTGATTTTTGAAAATGATGTACTACAATATTATGTTTCGTTGTAAATCAAGACATTTAAATATGTGCACATTTCTAAAAATTTCTTTTTTGAACATTGAGTACTTTGAGTGAAGAAATTTAGACCAAAAAAAATGCAAATCCTAAAAATTGATAGAGAATCTCAGTGTTTTATATGTTTATGCAGTATTAATAAAGCATGTCTAGAACAGAATGAAGTTGTGTTTAGTCTGATGCTTGGCCAGCGTGAAGGTAATCTCCTTATAGATAAACTTAAGTGCGGAAATATGAAACCTTAAGACATGCAATCTAATTTTAAAATCAGTCTATCAAGCAATTTGTGAGCTAAATTATGCTTCACACTGGTTTATTTTGTACGCCCTGTTATGTACAGAGGTCATTGTCCATATTTGAACAGATGGTGAACAGTTTTTTTTTTCTTCCTGTTAACAAGTGTGAAAACTATTTCATTCTAACTTAAAGAGAAACCTCAAATGAATTCATGACAGCCATGTTTCACTCTAATATGTTTTTTAGTCAAACCACAGGAAAACCACATGCGCTAGTACCAGGAAGGATAATAGTTATTATAAAGCGTCATGTTCATATTAAATATAATTAAAGCAGAAACCAAAGTAAAACTTTTCTCATAGCCAGTTAACCGAGTATGCTTGCCTGCCTTATGGTTGATCTAAATGTATACACATAACTTAAGAAGTGATCTAGCATGTCGTTCATATTAAGTTCATATTAAATCTTTTAAACAAGAGATTATTCAAGATTCAATTCAAGATTCAAAGAACTTTATTAATCCCAGAGGGAAATTGCTTGTGCTCGGTTACAGGTGCTCACAGTTGTTGAC
>JAQQZT010000037.1:2193024-2206470 GCA_030068275.1 Clarias platycephalus | reverse complement strand
ACCGTTCCTCTTGGGTTCCTCTCATTCACACACATGTATTCCGTCTTGCTGCGGCTAACCTTCATTCCTCTGCTTTCTAGAGCGTACCTCCATCTCTGAAAATTTTCCTCCACCTCCATTACTGCTGACAAAACCCATTAGACATGGCCTGCTATGCCGCTACTATAAGGACAGTTACTGTTTTTAGTCTGATGCTATTATCATTATTTTCTAGTTGTGTAATATGGCTCCAGTGGGGTTCAGTGTAGAAATACAGGTGGGTAATTCTACAAAATGGGTGGAAAGTGCTGTCACTTAGTTTTGCTGATGCCAAAACAATTCAAATTTAAATGAATATTAACAGACTTTTTACTTGTATGTAGTCTTTACAGCTGTGGTCAAAAGTTTTGAGAATGACACAAATATTAATTTTCACAATTAATTTTCTTTGTGTCAGATGTTACTCTGGTCTACTGAAGTATAATTACAATAATGCAATAAGTGTCAAAGGCTTTTATTGACAATTACATTAACGTTATGCAGAGACTCAGTGTTTGCAGTGTTGACGTTTTTTCCCAAGACCTCTGCAATTCACCCTGGCACACTTCTGGGCCACACCCAGACTGATGGCACCGCCCATTCTTAAATAATCAATGCTTGGAGTTTGTCAGAATTTGCGGGTTTCTGTTTGTCTGCTCACCTTTTGAGGATTGACCATGAGATGGGATTAAGGTCTGGGGAGTTTCCTGGACATGGACCCAATGTTTTGTTCCCCGAGCCACTTAGTAATCACTTTTGCCTTATGGCGAGGAGCTCCATCATGCTGGAGCTCCAACAGGCATTGTTCATCACCAAACTGTTCTTGGATGGTTGGGAGTTGCTCTCTGAGGTTGTTTTTGTACCGTTCTTTATTCATGGCTGTGTTCTTAGGCAAAACTGTGAGTGACCCCACTTCATTGGCTGAGAAGTGACCTCACACATGAATGGTCCCAGTTTTACTGCTGGCGTGACACAGGACTGACAAAGGATGTCACCCAGAAGTTGATTGACAGCATGCGAGAAAATTAAATGCTTGTAATTATACTTCAGTATACCAGAGTAACATCTGACAAAAAGATGTAAAAACACTGAAGCAGCAGACTTTGTGAAAATTAATATTTATGTCATTCTCAAAACTCTTGGCCATGACTGTGCCGCTCCTCTTTCCTCCAAAAATCATTAGACACCCATTAGACACCCAGTGCCCAACACACTGTAGTTAGGGCTTGCTATAGTGTTAGTGCAAAAATAGTGACTATCTTTAGTCTGATGCTGTTCTTATTTCTTACTTATGTAAGATGGCTCCATACATACACAGGTACTTTACTTTTCCTGGTTGCTGATGAACACATGAATCCATCCATCCATTAATTCTTCATTCTGCTGATCCCTTATAGTGTCTTAAGGGGACATATACTGTTCAGTGCCTTGCAAAAGTATTCATAACCCTTCCAACTTTTTTTGGCACATCATAGCCACATATGTACATTTATTTTATTGGGATTTTATGTGATACGCCAAAACAAAGTGGCACATAATTTTGAAGCGGAAACAAAGTGATAAATGTTTTAAAATGTTTTTACAAATAAATATCTGAAAAATATCTGCATTTGTATTCATCCCCTTTACTCTGATCCCCCTAACTAGAGTGGAATCTATCAAATTATTATTAAATAGAGTCGACCTGTGTCTATTTCAATCTCAGTATGAATAAAGGTTCGTTGGAGAACAGTAGTGAACAAACAGCATCATGAAGCCCAAGGATCACACCACCTAGTGCCCTGAGTCCCCTGGGATACCCTCCAGCCTATCCATGACCCTGTACAGTATAAGCGCTAAGATAATAATCTTTATCAGTCTGGTTACTTAAGCCCTTTTAACCAGGACTAAGATTAAGAAGAGTAATCAGTGGTGTTGATTTATTTGACACAATCTTAGTAGGTTTTACTTTAAAAGATGCATGTAGTATAGCTTTAATTCAAGTTTATACTTCCATCCACCCATCCATCCTTTTTTCATCTAGGAACATCTGCTGCCCAACTAGGGACCATGGAGACCATTGGCCGATTACCACTGTATTTATTCCCATTTTTATGACACTACAGGCATTTTGGGAACGCCAGTTATTCTAATCTACACTTTGGACTGTGGGAGGAAACCAGAGTACCCGGAGGAAATCCACCAAGCATGGGAGAACACGCAAACTCCATGCACTCCCATGAGAATTGAGCCCGGACCCTGGAGGTGCGAGGCAATTATATTTACAGTAGCTTAATTTTTATTCCTCATACAGTCAAACATCTGGGTTGCCTAATCTGTTTGACAAAACTAGTTCAACATCATGGCTATGAACAGCAATGAAGCAGACCTTCCTAAAACAGCGGAAGAAAAGTTTGATGCATTGATGAACATTATATTCATCCAGTAATATACAGTTTTAAAGTCGAGGATGAGACTGAGGTGTGTTTGGTATAGGACTCTGGTTTCATTTTTTCGGATTTCATTTTATTTTAATGTGAATGGTTCTTTTTTTAGATTATGCTACAAAGTTCTCTCGTGTTGTTTTGTGTTGACCAGAACGTCCATTTTTATCCATGGTTACAAAACAGCTCCAACTGTCCCTCCAATGACCTCACTGATTTGCCTGGCCTGGTGCTGCTCGCTCTCACTCTCTCAATCTCTCACTTTCTCTCTTTGTCCTGCTTTACTTAACAAAACCTTTTCAGTCACATATAGATAAAGGGAAAACCACCACACCACATTTTCTGTAGTGTTCCTATACTGTACACACACACGCACACTCTAAAAGGATCTAATGTATGGTGTGGCTCTAGGTTCATTCATCTGTTAGCAGTAAAGATGGATAACGGCTTTCTAAATAGATAACATACCGTACATAGTATTGCAGTCAGGCTTTATTTTTAATGCATAGGTGTAATTATTGTTTTGAAGAAAGGAATTAGAAGATACTGGGTTGTACATTATTGGGCAACTCCATACAAAGGTCAACTTTACATAATCCGCAGATAGACTAAACTACTACTCAACTATATACTTATACTGACTAACCTTTTACTTGCTCAGTATTATAAAAGCAAAACAAAAAAGGCACAAACATGATGAAAACCACAAAGAAAAAGAGACCAGAAAAAATATCAGCAATAATTGTTGATTTATCAATTTCCTACGTAGTGCATTCAGTTTTTCAGTACTGGAAAAAGCCATTAAAGGAGTTCCTGGGAGGCCAGCATTTTAGAACTAAAGCAGGCCAATTTCAGTCATTCAGCCTTAGTTAGGTGTCTTATCTAGTTTTGTTATTTTATATTATATGTAGCACATTGGTCATGGTCGAATGTTGGTCGTTTCACTGGATACTAAGGTGTATATGGTTGAAATGAGAATAAAAGCCTACTTTACTTGACTTAATTGACTGGACCAATAATTTGCTTATTCGATCTAAAGTTCTGTATACCGTTACCTGGCAACAAATCGTTTGCTGTGGCAATCCCTAAGCAACGAACAGGTAGTGTATAATTATTCCTGCTTAGGTTCCTCAGTGGTTGTTATCATTATCATGAGTTAAGTACTTCATGGCTTCACATAAAAAATACCCATCCTTCCACCACAGCAGCTCTTTACTTGTGCTGAACTCTCACCGCACACATGGTACCTCCACAGGTAGGAGTAGGTGTACACCTGCTAGATTAATGGTTTAATCATATAAATCATTCTCTACAACTGTGGTGTGCAGAAAAGCATTTCAAAACACACATGAGGTGGATGGACTACAAGAGCAGAAGATCACATCAGGTTCTACTTCTGTCTGCCAGAAACAGGAATCCTAAGCTACACTGGGCTCAGGATGACCCAAAGTGCTGAGGCTAAGGCGCAAAAAACATTGGCTGGTCTCTGTGTTGGTTTAAATCACTGCATGAATACCAATGTCTTGAGACTTAGAGATATAATCACATCATACCATCATTACAGTGCGATAACCGTCATTGTCTGGAATAACCACAACAGATCTATTCCTTTATTTAAAACCACATTACACCCTCATACTGCTACAGTATCATGAGAAATACTTTCCATTTGGATGCAATAAATCTGCAGCATCTCTCAATTCAGCGTTTCCCATTCAAACAAAAATACGCAGCGCACACTGCAGACTCAACGCCTATTAAACCCTCTCGTTAATGCCAGGCTCCTGCTCTATGACCACTAAAAGAGTCTTATTGACTTGCTCAGGCTGAACTAAGCAAACAGTCGCCTCAAAGTCAGCTCACTCTTAAAAATAATCAATACGCCCGAGGCAGCACTAATTTTGCTGCTATTTAAAAAAAAGGTGAGACGACCAAATTCAGATCCCCCTTTTTTTTAAAAAGAGATACCTAGGCAAGTTTATTTAATAAATTACCAGATTAAACCCATGTCAGTGATTAGAGAATGGACATCTCGGTCATGGCTTATTCTGCTCATCCTGTCACTGAGTGCACTTTGGAGCGTAGGGTTGGGGTTAGAGTCGGTTTACTTTAAAATCATGTGGTAGCACCTAGTCAAATAAATAAATATAGCGTTTATCCACCGCATTTACATAACAGATTTCCGGCAGTAGAGCAAAATGATCATGATGTAAGGACTAACACACTGTTGTGACTCTGTTGTTATGATTGTTATGTTGTTTATCTTCCATAAAACAAATTAGTTCCTTATCTTACAGCAGCTCTTTTTTCCTCGCAGCTCACCATGTTGATGAGAAATCACAAAGTGCACACTCCTCGTTCGTGTTTTATTACCTCAGTGTTGACACTGGAGACTCCTTCCGTCAATGTTCGATAAACGTCCTATCAGCAATTACACACGCTTGTACTATACGTTGTAGTACACTTCCCTACAGAAACAATAAGGAATGAGAACAGGCACATTAATTGAGTGTAAACCTGCAGGACTTTTAAAAATGCTGTTTTGCACAATTAATCAACACCTTCTGACCAATCAGAGTCCAGAATTCTCGATAAGAGTGTCTGCCAAATGTAAATGTAATTCAACAGTGTGTGTTAGTCTTGCCAGAGTCCCTGCTTGCACTCTGCACAAAATATACGTTTACCTTATACATGTGATCATACCTAACCGTCATCTCTCTCTGTCGAGCTACACATGAAGCTCCCAGTGATCCAGACCACCTCTGCCCTTTTTCCTTGCCACCATCACTCTCAGCTTGCTCTTCTGATCATTTTGATTTATATAAACACTATATGAACAAAAGTATTTGGCCAAACCTGCAATGACATTGTTTCCAAATACATACCATTCAATATGGAGTCGGTCTCCATTTTGCAGCTCAAACAGCTTCCACTCTTCTTTGAAGGCTGTCCACAAGATGTTGGAGTGTTTCTGTGGGAATTCATGTCCATTCATTCTGTAGAGCATTTATAAGGTCAGGCACTGATGTTAGACAAGAAGGCCCGGCTCACAATCTCTGTTCCAGTTCATCCCAAAGGTGCTCGATAGGGTTGAGGTCAGGGCTCTGTGTTCGGGCCGCTCGAGTTCTTCCACATCGAACTCATCAAAATTGTTGGAAGCATAGCATTGTCCAAGATGTCTTGGTATGCTGAAGCATTAAGATTGTCCTTCACTGAGGATAAGGATTGAAACACCGGAGTTCAATAACTAACAGGCTTGGCCAAATACTCTTGTCCATAATGATGCTTTTTTTTTAAATCACACATAAATTCGTACTCATTTCCATAATTTTATTTTGATTCTGTTAGGTTGCTTTGCGACAATGACCATTTCAGAAGTGCTATATAAATAAAACTGAATTGAATGAGCAGCGGTGCAGTGTATAGACTGGCTCATGAAAGAGAATTGGTGACATGTCCAAAAATGTAAACATGAGTGCTAAGTACAATGAGCTTCGTTACAAAACCTTGGAACTAAATCTTTCTTTTCTCTTAGATATACAATATATTTATACAAATAATAAAGACTCATGAATAAATCATATCTAACAACCTCTACTACTAGAGGTGTAAAAAAAAAGAAAAAAAAGAAAAAAGAAGAACATTTTCCTGACAGAAGAGTTTCCATTTCAAAGTTTATTGCAAAAGGCTCCAGGTTTTTTTTTTTTTTTTTAAGGTCCATTTCAATATATAGCATCAGGTAAGAAATAAAGAAAGAGGACAGTAACTCATGTCCAAACGTGACACAGTTACAGTGTTCTCCATTTCCTGCAGTAACACACAGTACACAATGCTGATTCGGTGGGTTTCCTGGAAGAACAAAAAGTAAACAAAAATCTAATTCAAGCTAAAGAGAAGCTAGACAGTGAATCTGGACATGCTGTGATTCATTATTCAACTGAGGAATTACACGTTTCTGTTCCTCTGCAAAGTAGAAAAAAAGGGAAAGTATATGATTATTATTGTGGGTTTTCAAATCCCACAGACAGGATGTGCTAGGCCTCTTTATGAGCAAAATTAGGCAAATGTATTAAAAGCAGGGTGTTGTGCAGCACGTGTGCAGCACGTGTCCAAACAGTACTTAAAGGGCCGCATGTTGTTCATGGCAGTGGAAATCTGACGCGCTTGTGCAGTGGTGATGTGAACACAATGGTGAAACCGATCTGAACCCTTTGTAAATGAGAAAAGGGCTTCAGAGAAAAAGGAAAAACAATGTATAAAAAGAAATCCATGTAAACACCCAGCAGTAGTGAGCAATGAGAGTGCTGATGGGATCTGCGATTCTTTTTGGTGAGGCAGTGAATCATTCCGAGCTCGCCGATAGGAGTCGACTCCACTGGTTCACAAATGATTCTGCTTTATATAAAACTAGACATCTAGGGCAGTTTTATACAATTTATAAGGCATAAAGTGTGCAAGTTTTTTTTTTTTTTTTTGAGTCACTGAATCATTTGGATTAGCTCACAAATAAGAGTCGACTCTTTCAGCTCACAAATGGCTCACTAGTGTGATTGATTTTTTTTATTATTCAGGAGTCTCAGGATAAGAACTCTAGTTCTGTTTTATAAGTCATGATTTGTTTTATGAATAAAAGAAATACTGTATTTAATGAAATACCTAAATAAAATTTAATGAAATGTACCTCGGCATACAAATGTAATCTTTATAAAAATGATAAATGAACCTCACTTAACCTGCTAACCAACTTTATGATTCCTCTTGGCACTGGCTGTTATAAAAACCAAACAAAGTGCTCTCTTTTCGTCTTAACATTCTTGGGACTTGTGGTGCTGTCTTCACTAAATCTTGCAAAAAACCAACAGAGGAATTTAAACAAATTCGTTCGCTCGCTTTGTATGCCGAGGCAAATTTCAGTTCTTAAGGTGAAAATCCGCGAGATGGGGAATCCGTATCACAAGGTCCCACAATAAAGGTAGAATTCTCAGGTTAAGAATATTATATATATATATATATATATATAAAATTTCTTTTTGGTTTGTTTTTGTTTTGGTGACTCATTAGTGAATCATTCGGCTCAGGTTACTAAGAATTGTTGAATCACAATTGACTTTTTTTTTAACCAGACATGTGGGACATTTCAAGTAGATTTTATATTTGGAATGGAATTCAAATTTGTAAATCATTTGGGTCGGCTCACCGCTAAGAGTCGAAAATGTCAACTCTTTCAGCTAACTTGATTATTTATTTATTTATGTTAAAAGACACCATCTGGAATATTTCAAATGATTTTTGTGAGTCAGTGAATCAGTTTGGCGAAACTCACCAATAGGAAAACTTACAAAATGACTTATTACAAAAAAAAAAAAAACTCTTTCCCCAAAAAACTGGACAAACTTTGCAATATTTCAAGTTTTAATAAATGCTATTGGATCCGTCAAGTCATGGAATGAGACTCACAAATGGTTCTTTACCATTTTTTTAAAGTAATTTTTTTACAATAATTGAAAACGTTTTGAATAAAGCGGACAGAAGTCACGTTACAGGTCTATACCCGACCACGAACATGATAACATATGAAGAAATTAAAAATGTTTACTGAAAACCAGACCAGGATAAATAAAGATGATTAATTAAATTCCTGGTCAAACAAAAGCTCAGATTTTGAACGAGAGGTTTTCATGAAAGCATTTTGATAAATTTACCACAGAGGAGTCAAAAACATGGAAAAGAAAGAAAAGGAAAAAAAAAAAGTCAGCTCTGAACATGTAGCCGAACGAACCGACTCAGAGTCGACTCCTTAATGAATGATGAATCAGTAAGTGACAAAAATGTAGAAATGAACATGGCGCGTGAGCTTCTTTTCTTAGCTTTTATATGACTAAATGTCGATTTGGTCCGAGATCTAGTTTTTCTAAAATAGTGAGCGAGCCTCACATGGAACTCTCTCTCTCTCTCTCTCTCTCTCTCCTTGTGTGTCGCATCCACATTGAACTTTGAGATCCGATCAAAATCGAATGTTGAAATCACGCCCCACACTGCACCCTAGTGGCCACACAGTGTTACAGTTTTAAGACGTTGCCACTTCACTGGGAAATGCGTTCTCGTGAAACTCTCCAAACACACGATACAAAGGTTTCAAAGTAAAAAATAGAGGACTATTTAAAAAATTAAACTGATTCTCATCCCATGTTCAAAAACAGGGGAGTTCACAAGAAAAACGCCAGGGAGGCCGAGCATGCTAATGCTAACATGAACATCAGTGAGAGACAAACCCATGTTTTCAGACCCAGTGTCGTTCTTATGCCTTTATTTATTTGCATAACCATAAGAATGTTTGGAGGACGCGGAAATCCACATCCCTCCTGGCACATGAGCTAATATATATACACACACAACCTAAAAAAAAAAAACTTTTCTTTTTTTTTTAACCAGTATATACAGAAACACTGTAGCTAGGTCTGAAAATCAGACAGTTTGGTCTCTATAGTGTATAAGGCAGCTCCAGTACGATGGACAGAACACTTCCTGAAACCCGCTACTCCACTTTTACGCCCCGTCGTCCGGCGTGATGGGGGAGACCACTCCCCTTCGTGTGGTGCACGACAGTGCTTTTACGTTAGCAGACCTACAGCAGTTGGTTGCACCCGCGAGCTCGTCACCTTTGCACCGACGTCCTGGAACCTAAAGGAACGTTCCCTCGGGTCCCCCCGCGGTCATAAGCGCCCGCCGGGCTCCTCTCGCTCAGCCCTCGGCCCGCTCTCTGTCTCTTGCCTTTAGCTTCGGGTTCGGAATCGCTGAGCTCCAGGTCGGGGCAGTACCCGTCGCTCTCCTGGTATCCCCGGCCACTCTTGGGCGCTCGTTCGGCGCCCGGGGCTTTGCCGCAGTTTGTCCGGTCTTTGTTTTTATGCCCGTTCTTGTTGGCGCTCCAGAGATCCGCAGTAGTCCGTACCAAGCTGACGGTGGCTTCTTTCAGCGTTCTGCTGAAATGCTCCATCGTGGTTTTATTAAACGTGCCCGGCTGACCTTTCCCAAGATGCTTCTCGCACGCGCCCTGTTCGGGTGGAGTCGGGTTTCTCTGACCTGCCGTCTTCTCCATGATCCCGTTCGACTTCAGAGAATGCTGGTGAGGTCTGTCCTGATCCGGCTTGACCGAGTGGCCATGCAAAGCGGCGTGCAGCGCCAGAGGCTTCCCCGTCGGCTTGGCGATGGGCACGATGCCGTTGGTCCGCTCCTCCCTCGGCGCTCGGCTGTGCTGGAGCTGAGGCTTGCCCTGCCCCATCCCGGCTCCGCCCATGCTGTCGTACAAGTTACCGCTGTTATCCGGACACAGCGGGCCGTTTCCGGACTTGGTGCTGGTCTTGCTTTTGATTTTGAGTTTGATGGTGATCCTGGGAGGAGGCGGGAAGATCAGGTTCTCCAAGTTTGACGATACCGGCAGTTCTGCACATATAAAAAAAAAATTATCAGTGATATTTTAACTGTTTCTACAAACACTTTAACCGTCACTGATGCGTACTAACGCTACTCATTCAATGTAAAACCCCTCAAACAGAACTCCTTATTTTGAGGTCAGTACCTGCAGCTTGTTCTTGGTTCATGAGTTTGACGTGAAGGTTGAAGATCTGCTCCTGGACTTTACTCTGAGACAGTTTCAGCTTCTCTCTCCGACTCACCATGTAGCACAGATTCCTCACCTGTCAGAAAAACGACAAAGTAAAACAAACAAATGAATAATTAACCATAAAAAAGCAGACACTCTCAGTCTGGTCATGCTGGAATCGTGGTGCAGTCGTGCGACTCTGACCCTCTCCAGGTCCTGACGGAGGTGCATGAACATGCGCATGCGTGTGTGGATGCTGTCCTCCTGCGGCTGCCTCAGCAGGTTCTCCTCGTCCTCTTTAGGCGGCAGGAGCGCCTTGTTGAAGCTGCTCTTCCTCTTCAGCTTCCAGTACTGGTAGATGAAGTCGAGCAGGTGGAGGGGCAGCCCCAGCTCCTGCGCCACCTCGTCCGGCTGCACCAGCTTGTAGAACTCCTCCTCCAGCTCTTGGAGCTTCTGCGCCCTCAGCCCCACCTTCTCGGTCTCGGTCGGTGGTTTGTGTCGGGCCGGGCTCAGACCCGGCTCGGACGCTTTGGGCTTGCTGTGCTTCAGGCAGTAGGACTTGAACTTGACCTCGTCGCCTTCGTCCAGGATGGTCTTCATCTCCAGGTTGTGCTCGAAGGCGCAGGTGACGTGGAAGGGGATGGTGCAGTTCTTCACCGAACACTGAAAAGAAAAAGGAAGAAGGGAAGGATTAGATGACTTACAGTCTAATCATTAATCACTAATCACTTCTCTTCCTCCTCCTCTTCCTCCTCCTCCTACCTGTATGCAGGCCCCGGTTTTGATCTTGCAGAGACTACAGATGAGAGACCAGCGGCTGGGTGGAATGTGAGACAGTTTAGTGATGGGCTCCATCCTCTCCGGACACGCGATGCTCACCTACACACACACAGACACGGCGGAAAGTTTTAAAACACTTAACCACATCAGCAGGAACTTAGATCATTAACCCATGCAGGTGTGACCTCACAATTATGAGAAACAGATTCATCAAAAATCACTAAGCTACTACATTAGATATTCTTCTCTGGTCTGAACGAGGTGGAAGTTTCCTCGTACCTCAGGTATCCAGAGAGCACAGCTAACATGAGCCCACTTGGTTCCCGCCCGCGTGGCCTTCATGGCTCCTCCTTTGTTGGGACAGAGTATACACTGCGGGTCGATCCCAAGCACGCACGTCCTGCACAGCCAGTTTCCGTCTGGAACTTTCACGATGCCGTAACAAGCCTAGAGACACGCGGGGTTAGAACAAGACATCATACACATGAAAATAGATTTTTTTTTTTTTTAATGTATGAGATCTAGTGTCACACTGGTTTTATTATAGCAGGGGTGCACAAACTTTTGTGCAGCAAA
This sequence comes from Clarias platycephalus, assembly GCA_030068275.1. Classification (NCBI taxonomy): domain Eukaryota; kingdom Metazoa; phylum Chordata; class Actinopteri; order Siluriformes; family Clariidae; genus Clarias; species Clarias platycephalus. Next base: position 2,195,073 of record JAQQZT010000037.1, on the reverse strand, counting down.
CAACCCAAATCCTTAACTACCTGACTTTTTTAAAATTCCAGATGAATAATTTATGACTGCTGTGAATAATTACTGTAAGTGAGTAAGAATTTTAATCGTTTAGTAACACACTGCCGAGCTCCGTGTCTCTCTCTTTTAAATAATAATGATATAAGTTACATTTTGAATTATTTATACTTTGATGTCTTTTTTGTTTGTTTTTTGGGTGGATCTGTCAAGTTTCTTTTTGAATTTAAAAAGTGTGTGGAAACAATTAAATAAAGACGGACCACAATCCTCTTAATGAGATCATTTGTCCAATTATTTGCCTCAATAAATATGTTCGGATTTAAAAAGTTGTACATTATACAGTATAAATCACAAAGCAAAAAACATTCACGATTAGAAGGTGTGTCCAAACTTGTGCCTAACACTCTAGGTCTAATAATCGTATAGTTTGTATATTATATATTATTGTAATCTTACAATTCAAAAAATTATTAAATAAACCTGACTATATTGAAGATATCTGCACTTACTGTCATTTTTTGTATTATTTATTTAGTTATTTTTGCAGTTAACGTATGTATTGGTTTTTTTTTTCCAGTCAGATTTAAGGGCAGTTATAGCTGCGTTATGGCACCGAGTTACTGATCCGAAGGTCAGTGGTTCGAGGCCCAGCTCCACCATGTTGCCACTGTTGGGCCCTTGAGCGAGGCCCTTAACCCCATCTGCTCCAGGGGCGCTGTATCATGGCTGACCCGGCGCTCTGACCCCAGTCACGCTGGGATATGCGAAGAAAGAATTTCACTGTGCTGTAATGTACATGTGAAAAAGGCTTAACCTTAATCTTGGATTAAACATGATTTTGGAGTCGTGTTGTGAGAAAATGAATGAAAAACATGTGGACGCTTCAACAATTTGGAGCCAAAAACAACAAATTTAGAGGAAGATGTGGGAAAGTCAGTGTAATAGACAACCGTATTTAACGACAACAGTTACACAACATGTGTTTAGATCCTTCAGACCTTTCGTCCTTCAGACGAATCAGACGATAAAGGACGGTAGTGCTGTTAATCTAATCATAATGGAAATCTCACAGTGCCTCAAAACACAATCGATCCCGTGATCAGCAGCTCCATGTAGAAGATATATACTCCAGCACTTTTATTTTGGTATCCACTGTATGTGTAACATGTGTCTGATTAGCTATAATGAGCACTGAGCGCGTTCCCTCATAACGGAGGACTAACGACAGATCTGACCCGCATAAAAGATATATAGTGCAAAAGCTATATAGTGTTTTGTAGTCACATGGTGTAATCCTTAGTGTGTGTGTGTTTCAGCTCTCACCTGGTGAACGCAGATGTTGCACTTGTCACAGAAGACCATGTCGTTGCCCTCCTCGCTGTCGGGCGAGCGACACACGTCGCAGATGACGTCCTCGTCGTACTCGATGCCCAGCCCCTCCTCCGTCTCGATGGCGTGGTTCATGTTGTCGTAACACTTTCTCTCCAGAGCCTCCATCGTTCTCTCCATGGTCAGCTCGTCCACCACGCCCTCCCCTGGCACACGGGTGAAATAAACAGACTGATTTATCGACTGTGTTTCGTCGATTAAAGTTTGATCTTTACACGCGTGCTAGCCCAGAGGGAGAGGACTGACCCATGTGCAGCAGCTCCATGTTGAGGTGTCGCAGCCAGTACAGGTCCGTGTCGTCCAGGTCGTACCTGCACATGGCCTCGGCCAGCTCCTTGATGTTGACGTAGCCCGTCTCCGTGCAGTCCTGACTCCAGCACTGGATGTACTTCCTCGGCCTGGAGAACAGGATCTCCTTCTGACGCTCTGCCAGGCTCCTGTTACAACAACACAGTGTGTTGATGAAATAAAATACTGGGGAGTGTCAATAATGACAGTGTGTATTGTCTAGAAAGTGGAAACAACAAGGAGATAGACAGACAGGCGGAGAGACAGACAGACCCAGACCCGACAGAGACAGACAGGCGGAGAGACAGACAGACCCAGACCCGACAGAGACAGACAGGCGGAGAGACAGACAGACCCAGACCC